>QANU01073304.1:166266-203099 GCA_003254905.1 Nissolia schottii | reverse complement strand
TTTTTTTTTGTTACTATCATTCTTTACTTTTGCATACAAATTAAGTAACATTCTTTATATTTTCTACACTTGTCCAGCTGGTTGCTATCTTTATATTTTAACAAATTCCAACAAATTTTAGTCATATAACAAACATTACTTTTAAATAAAGTTTTTAATTTATAGGCGTTTCTTATTCTATTGAATAAGATGAGAAAATAAAGGGTAAATTACACTAACTTTAAGGGATGTCAGTAAAATTATACCGATCTCTTCTCTTGTTTTAAAATTTATACTAATTTTTCTAGTGAACACCGATACTTTCTAATAGTAACAAAATTATACATCATTTATGAAGCGCTCAATTAAAAAACACCGTAAATAACAAATTACATCTAATCGTATTTTCATGAAGGGAAGTAAGTCCAATTTCACTTGATCTCATGAGATGAGATGCCAATGTAATTTACTCCGCATAAAATGAGAAGTAATATATAAGAATTCAATAATTTGATTTTGATAAACTGGATGGAGTACAGGATATGCGAAGCACAAGGTAGATGCAGTAGACGAAGAGAACTATGTGTACCACTACAGCATAATCGAAGGTGGATTGCCAGAGACAGTGGAGAAGATCTCAAATGAGTACAAATTGGTGCCAAATGCAGATGGAGGATGCACCATCAAGTCAGTAAGCAAATACTACACAAAAGGGGATGAGCAACTCACTCAAGATTTCCTCAACGCTGGCAAGGAAAAATCCGTTGGCTTCACCAAGGCTGTTGAGGCTTATCTCCTGGCTAATCCTGATTACAACTAATTAAATTACTTGTCATTGTTTTTCATTGTTTAATTAAGGTCCTGTAATTTGTGTTTTTTACCCGTCGCGTTTTGCTTTAATTTACTTGCCAATAAATGGTCAATATCTTTTGAATTTGGGGGACAGAGGCATGTGATTTGTAGTCCTCAATGTAATTTATTGACTTTGTGTTGTCTTATTGGAATAACAGTGATATACGATATGTGATGCGTGTGAGTGCTATTATTTAGACTTTATTTCTTAGATCATGGGATAAGATTTAATAAGATGTATACTAAGAATTTAGAACACTGACACAAATAATAATAAGGACAAACATATAACAATGTGTACTTGATTAATTCACAGTGTGAACAAGCAACATCTATGAATCTTGTTGCTAAGAGAAGCCATATTCATGTGTTTTCTAGGTATAGGAAAATTCATTCCCTTTTTTTTTCTATTATTTGATCTGATCATAATTGATGGATTCACTGCGCGATCAAGAGATGTCTAACAGAAGTAGTGGGGATCCTGCCCATAATATCAAATATACAGAGCAACCTAGTCTTGTGCATTAGTCTGGTGCATTAAAGACCTATTTACTCATGGCCTCTACAATACTATTGAGTCTCACCCCAATAATACATGATGATTTTCAAATTCATAAAATTGGATCGCATAATAATTACATGGGTTTTCAAGAAACAATCAGCCTATCTATTTTACCCATTTTATAAAATCAAAATCCCATTAGCTAATAGTAATTCAAATATAAAAAATTTTTAACATTCCACCACTTGGATAATATTGATTGAGTTTTATTTAATTTCTAAAAAAATAAATTAAAAAGTGGCTCTTAGGTTGGTCAAAACAATAGCTAAAAAATCATTTCACCATAGATCATTTGACTTCAGCAACAAGGCTCTACCTAAGAACCGTAGGTGAATTATTGATGTTACGAGCAATTTGGACTTTATTGAGATACAATTCGTAACTCTAGCCTTAGAGTGATTCCAAGAGTTATTAAGATAGTTGAGCACGATAATGTGAGTGACAATGTCCTTGAATGACGAAGGTAGCACATTTAAAAACCACTCCAATGCTCAAGTCAGTAAGTGATACGACTTTTGCAAAACTAGCAAGTGCACTAGTTCGTACAAGTAATAAGAGTGAATATATTAAAACTCAAGTTTTCGAACCTACGAGGATAATATTAGAATAGAATTTAATCAAAAAATAACTAGGTTGAATTGATTATAGCAACAAAAGAAAATTGGGTTTGATTCCAATGAAATAAAGTGACAATTAAATAAAAGAAAAGAAAACAAAACCAACTTAGAACAATAGAAGAAGAAACTAGGAGTAATGACTGACTTCACCTATTCTAGACTCAAGCGTGCTCATAGATAAACACACAATTAACCTAAAACATTGTTATTCAATTATTAATTTAGTTAACTAATGGTCGAGGTTCCTATCCTAATGACAAGCCTCTCTCTAGGTGGAACGATTATCTTTACCTAGAGTGACTACCCAATCTCTTGGTGTAACCTAATCTATTAAAAACATGAACAATTTACGAATTCCCCACACACGACTTCATAAGTTGCGTTTGTTCCTCTCGGATTGTCACTCAACCTATGCTTTCTATAACAGAGCACTCTCCCATTCCTTTTCTCAAATTCATGCAAGACAATAATTTATTCAATTAATGGCTAGTTAATTAAAAGCATTAAGAAAAGTTCATAGAAACTTAATTAACATTGCTAAAAAACTGAATAACAAGAGATTTTATGATACATCAACAAAGAAATTGTTACATCAAATGCCCTAGTAAGGACTTAGTTCATAAAGGAAGAAGAAGAAAAGAAAATGAAACCAAAAAATAAAGATTCCATGGAAGAACAATGGTAGAAACTTGACTTTGGGACAAATTGGGATTTTTTCCTTATCGCATCATACCCTTGAAGTCTTCATATTTGCACCTGGAAGCTCTCTTAGGGTTGCCGTTGCTTTGGGAAAAATGTCGAATCCCCTATCCCCTTTGAACATGTTTTAGGTTTGTATATATTGCCCTCAATCCAAAATTACAAAAAGGGGTTTATGATTTTTCTTTTTTTCTTTTTTGTAGATTTTGGCTACACTACTCGAGTAGTGCCTCCTAATTTGCATTGTGATGGTAAAAATGCTATAACTTTTGTTTCAAAAGTCTGAATGACGTGATTCAGTCTCCAATTAAAGCTAAGAAGGAGATCTTCAACTTTGTAGCTATAGCTGATTCAAAATTCATCCATCTTCAAGATAAAAGCGTAGTAACAAAGTATGAGTAAAACCATTTTAACACTTCAAAATAGCCATTTTTTCTCAATCTTCTCCTTGAGGTCTTTATTCCTGAAAACCAATAAACAAACACCTAAAACTATCCTAAAATATATGAAATGGTCTTAAAACTATTTTTAAAAACCAAGAAAATTAACTCTCATTAGAGAGTTATTAGTAAGTGAATAATATGAGATGGTTTTTAGTAAAAAATGTGTACCTAAGCATGAATGAGATTCGTGCATATATACTGTGATAAGATGATTAGTATTATGTTAGTTAGAAGATATTGTAACCATTGTCGATACTATTATGAAACTAATTATGCTTTGAACGCATAAATACATCCATAAAGTCTCATAAAGGTTATGTATGTTACATGCTCTAACGGTTGTGTCAGCGATTCCAATAGGATCGACTTCTGTACAAAGATGGGCCAAGAAAATCTCAGGTTTAGATGACCTAATATGAGATACATGTCAAACTTAGGATTGGATTACAACATAAGCCCCCTCAATCGATATCTGATGTAAGTCTCATGTCGGGTATAAATAATATCAATTTCCTAAGTTGCTTAACAAATGTTTTGTGGAGAGCCTTTTAAATCTGAGTTTCCATTTCTCTTGATTTGATGTTCTCACCTCGTGAGGTGTAATCTCATCATGATTTATGGGAAAACGAGCAGTTGATTTGATGGAAACAGACATAGCAGGTTTATGAATGTGCCCCTATGACTCGGGGGCAAAGTTAGCCATCTACCCTTGTCTTTAGCGTTTTCCCGGTGAGATGGAAAGTGGGTTATAAAATCGCACTATCCTTTATTTATTCTACATCTTCTTCAACTTCTCTCATTCTCAACTTCTTCCACAAACTTCATCTTCTTCTCCTTCATTCTTCTAACGGATTCCTTCTTTGAAGTTTGTTTACTTCCATCGACGAGAGCCAGTGCGAGATTTTTTGCTACCATATTTCACGATATCTTGAGTTTTCTGAGTTCTCCAAGTATTTTCTATTCCCTTTTGTTTTCTATTTTGGCGTCATTTATGTATTTTTGAAATGTAAGATTGGATAGGAATTTTTTTAGATGTAATATTGGATAACAATATGAGGTTTAGGTGATTAAGTTTCTTTTATACTTTTTCGTAGTGATTTGCTAAGTATTTTAAGTAATTTGGTATATGAATGATAGGTTTCCGGTATGGGTTAAATTTTTGCAATTTGGGATATGTTTATCATATCTATTTTCCAGTGATGGTACCACTAAAATTATTTGTGGATGAATGTTCAGCGGTGGTTCTTCCACTGAAAATAACTTCTGAATGAAGATTTGTTAAAATCCCTTTTTTGGAAGAAGGGTGACAGTGCGGTCCATGATCCTCTATCAATAGATATTTGGGGGAACCATAGGGTTATACGTATCATACCTTTATATCGTATTTTGTTATGTCGGTGTTGTTGTTTCATATGTCAATCAATGTGAATTTAGGATTGGGTTCCCCCTTTTTTCTTTCTCTTTCTGTTAGGTTTTCATGGCCAGACCAATTCGTCCTAGACTTTGTCGCCATATGTCATCCAGAGCATGTCAAAACATATAGCTGGTGAAAAAAGAAGTTTGGGGAATGAATTCCGATATGGATGATGCAATTGTTAACTATTTTGATCTATTGGGTGGATTCAACCGAGAAAAGGAGTTTGCTGATGAGTTTATTACTTTGCCAACTTAAAAAAATGAATACATATGTTTCTCATATGACGAAGAAGAGATGCCCTTTTGTATCTGTATGAGGCTTTCGTCAATTTAATCAGATTGGAGTTACCCTTCACTAATTTGAGCTTTCTTTTCTGGAGGTCATTAGTATAGCTCCTTCACGACTTTATCCCAACAATTGGGCTTTTATTTTATCCTTTGATACTTTGTGTGAGTATGTAGGTGTACCACCTTCAATTTCTTATTTATTGTGTTCCAATTTTATAAGTTGGTGGATGGGTTGGAAGGTTGGAAGGTCGGAAAACCTTAGGGGTCGTCAATGCATGGCCTTGTTCAAATTGTTTGATAGTTTCTTCCATGTCTTCAAAATTTGACGGTTTAAAGTATATATCAGAGAAGGTGTAAAATCTTATTTCTTTGATATTCATGGTGAGCCTCATTTGTCTTTCTATTGGAACAAACACTATTCTTGTCCTGACCTAAGTCTTGGCATGTTGGAGTAGTAGAAAGTTTTTACTCAAAGCATAGTTGATGCTTTCCAAGGCAATGATAACTCTCTAATTAGAGTTCTTTTTGCTCAGCAATTCATATAGTTTTAGGAATTTTAGTTTCATATTAGGTTGCATTTTCATGCATTCATATAAAAATTCACTTAGGTTGCATAAACTAACAATTTAGGTAGACTAGGTGGAAATAGGTACTTTTGGGTGTTTTTTAGATGCACTAGGACTATTGGAGGAAGTGATGAAGATTTGGGAAGCTTAGGAGCCAAGAAAACTCAAGAAAACATGAAGAGAAGTGACCCAATAGTTCTCCCACATTGTGCACAGGACTCCAGCACATAGTAGAGCAGCAAAATTAACAACTTGCGATTTTACACGGACCACTGGAGTGGCATTTATGCCTGCTTGAGTGAGCAACCTTTGTTGAAGAAAAAAAAATAAGGATTTCTCAAACCCTTTCAGCTCCTTTATAAATATAACACTAGTACTTCAACCCCAAGGTAGCGTAGCCACGATATGGAGTAAAGAGAAAACCCTAGGAGAGCTAGAAGACTCAAGGAGACTCCATTGATCTCCCAGATCAATTGAGAGCTCATAAATTCTTTGTTCTCTTATGTATCTTCTCCCTATCTTATCTATGTAATTGTATCTTCTTCTCTTACCATGAATTAATCTTCTTCTAGTTAGGGCATGGACGGGAATTCTCTCTGGACTATGTTGTAAGGTTTACTCTTTCTATCCAATTAAGGTTTTATTGAATTAAGATTTGCTATTCTATAATAATTTCACTATTTATATGCTTGATCACCATATAGGTAACTCATATCCTTGCATGAGACTCGATAGAGATTGTGAGATAGGACTAGGTCTAGCAAACCATAAGTTGAGCGAATCACCAAGAAGGATTATTGCGATCTGTGTGGTGGAAGAGTCTAAGTATCTTGATCTTCTAAACCAAGTAGAGGAAGCTATGGAAAGTCAACTCACCTCTGTGATGGATCAAGTTAAGCTTGTGGTTGCCAATGCCAACACAGATATGGATTTCACACAAAAGTTTCTATTAAGGGTAAGGTGGTTGATGAGAAGATTGTGAAACCTCCCATAGAGAAAGAAATCCGAGATAGCATCAAGCAATCAAGTGAACACATTCCGATATAGTTCTAATTATCTCATTTGCTATGAACTTATGAATTGAATCACCCATTTTTCTAGCATAATTATGAAATAATGCATCATATCATTCATTCTACATATCAAACATTAAACAGCAATAAATTTATGATAAATTTATATTTATTTTTTCTTCATTAAAATTATTTATCTTTTCACATATTAATATATATATTATAATATTTTTTTATAATATATTTTATTATTTTTTGGCCTCCTTTGTCCGATTTCTGCGTTCGTCCCTTATTAAACAAGTAGCCCAATACTTTAGATCAGCCGATCATCGAATGGAATTTTATAACTATGTTCATGTGTTTAGATCTTTTAAGTTGTTTCTTTATGATTGCTGTTTTCTGTTTATCTTTGATTCTTTCCATTGATTTTTTCTTTAGTGGTTGATAAAATTCATAAGTTTTAGTTACAAAAAGTTCCAAACCTTAACCGTTGTTATCATTTGTACTCATTGTAGGTAGCTTGCTGTTTCAGCCTGTCTGTTTCGTTCATTCTTTAAAATATAGAAGACTTGACGTGATGGGGTCAACTCTTCTACAATAGTCAAATAATAATCTGAATGGATCGATGAATTGATTGGTGCAGTAGAAGGAGAAAAAGTCATGGCTTGCAGACCCTATTAAAAATTCTAAAGGGAGATAGTGACACATATGACCCATTCAATTCAAATCTGTTGCTACTGTTCACATGATCCTTCTCGTATATTGCATTTTAAAGCCAACGGTTGAACGTAAAAATGGGGACCCTTTTTCTCTCCAAAAAAAAAGGTTTAAAACTCAATCAAGAGAAAGAAGACAGTGGCCATTGAGTACGTACTGGGGATTGTTAATTATCCAATGAAATCGAAGGACACGAGTTTAAGACATATGGTAGATAAAAAGTTAATTTTTTTTTATCTTCGTAAAAGAAAAGAGCGAAGAGCATAGTCGTACACATAATTAAGACCATCCAATTAACCATGTACAAAACATCACAAAACAAATTAGTACCAAACAAAAAATCAGCACTCTGAAAAACAAAACACCACTCTAAGGGATCGCAAACTACGCGATTAATTTATATCACCAAGGTGTTGGCGTAGTAGATCTAGACACTACGAATCTTCCTCCCAAGTAGGAACTTTGTCCAATTTTGAAAAAAGACACTAATTAAAAGGGTAAGTTTATTTATAATAGTAGTGATTAGTCTTCCTCCCAAGTAATAAGATATGGGAAAACCTTTGTTGTGATGAGACACATGAAAGGAGCGTGACCGCAAATGAACCAACCTTATTTTTTTTGATATTATCATTGTGAAAGCATTCTACCGAGAAAATCAATTATAGCATTGGTTTTTTTTTTTATGGTTTTTGATTTTACTGTAGATAACAAATGATTGACAATTTCACCTTGTTTGGATCTCAATTCGGGGGACAGAAACATTTCTTCCTATTGAGTCTTAGAAATGTATCAAAATTCACTAAAACTTAATGTGTTTGTCCCTTTTATTATGCTCTGTTATCAACGAATTGCACTATAATTGCCAATGTATGACTTTTGTAACTTAGTTGTTTTTTCTTTCAAGTTTTAGTTCCAGAGTAATGTGTGCAAGAAACAATTGTATTGAAACTTGAATTATAGAAATTGTCTTACAAGCGACATCAGAGTGACATAATCGCATAAGGAAGTCCAACGAGAAAAGGTAAAATTAAAGGGTGTGTAAACTAGTCTAGTTGAAAAAGAAAAGAAAATATTGAGTTTAGAATGTATACTCGTCTTTTCTTGTGCTCTGAAATGTCATTGCGGCGTAGGCGAACGAGAGTGTTGACAAATGTGTGAATCCTAAAACTTGAAGAAATGAATGTATAAGATATCTTATATATATATATATATATATATAAACTAAGATTTCACAGTTATGTCATTGCTTCTGGCACCCTCGTCACCAAGGACTTAAATTTGAGTTTTGAGTGCCAACTTTTTCTTTCTGATGTGAAGATTTTGAAACACATAGTTTCATTTGTTCATGTATCTTCAATCCAACGGATCACTTGTCATCTTTATTAGCCTTTAAATCTTTGGGTAATTGTGACAAGCTTCAGAGTCTTCGTGCCACTTGTCATCATGTCAACCCTTGAATATGGGAAGTACCCGTCATGGCTTTCCGCGTTGTCGCGCCACTTGTCATGCTGATGAGCCTTGGATGGAAAATAACTTTCATGTTGATGACCTTCAAATTGAAGGTAACTATCACATATTCTAACCGAGTTGTCATGTGTCTCATCTGTCGGGCTTCTTTTTAGTCTACGAATGATCCAGCATGTCATCCTCCACTTATCACAAGTAAATAAAAATTTTAGGATAACAAGTGTATAATTAGATCACAATGTAAATATATTAACACACACACACACACACACATATATATATATATCAAAATTCCATTTACCCTAATTAAACTAATAATGATAACCAAAAATTTTTATGAATTTGGATTCTTTGACCAATATTGTAGTACTATTGAAGAATTGACAGGCCATCGAGAATAATCGGGATCCTTCTAGCTGTTGGAGCCGCCTATTTTGAGTTGAATATTCTCAAATCAGCTGCAACGTACCCATATAAATTGCCATATCCACAATCCTGGAACTCACACGCTCAGAGCAAAGCCATTTTCTTAATTACTATATCCTGTCATCTTCAGTTCATTTCATTACTTGCTCCTTAGTTTCTACTATCTCTCTTCTCTCTTAATTCTCACACAAAGACAATGGGTGTCTTCACTTCCGAAGGCGAGTTCGTTTCATCTGTGGCTGCAGCAAGACTGTACAAAGCATTGGTGACCGACTCTAGCAATGTCTTCCCAAAAGCCTTACCTGACTTCATCAAGAGTGCCGAAACCATTGAAGGAGATGGTGGCCCCGGATCCATCAAGAAGCTCACTCTTTCTCAAGGTAACTCTAACTTCAATTCATTGCCTCCTTATTAATATTAGAATGGTCAAATATCACTCCTAACCTTTATTTTTTTTGTTACTGTCATTCTTTACTTTTGCGTATACTATAATAATTCAATAATTTGATCTTGATATACTGGATGGAGTACAGGATATGCGAAGCACAAGGTAGATGCAGTAGACGAAGAGAACTATGTGTACAACTACAGCATAATCGAAGGTGGATTGCCAGAGACAGTGGAGAAGATCTCAAATGAGTACAAATTGGTGCCAAATGCAGATGGAGGATGCACCATCAAGTCAGTAAGCAAATACTACACAAAAGGGGATGAGCAACTCACTCAAGATTTCCTCAACGCTGGCAAGGAAAAATCCGTTGGCTTCACCAAGGCTGTTGAGGCTTTTCTCTTGGCTAATCCTGATTACAACTAATTAAATTACTTGTCATTGTTTTTCAGTGTTTAATTAAGGTCCTGTAATTTGTGTTTTTTTACCCGTCGCTTTTTGCTTTAATTTACTTGCCAATAAAAGAGGGGTGTGATGTGACCGATTTGTAATCCTCAATATATATTTTATTTACCTTTTTTATACGTATTTTATTGACTTTGTATTGTTTTATTTTTGTCTATGAATACATGAAATATGACTATATGAGTGCTGTCAGTAGAGGTGGGAATAATTCAATCAGCCTGTCAAAGGTCTTTGACAAAACCAAACTCAGCTTTACGTAAAGTTGCTAGAGCATGCTTAACATCTGGATTTGAAATCACGCCTAACTCGTTTAAAGTCTAATTTGGCTTAATATATTTAATAAGTAAGTTATGTCAAAGCTTTTAAAATGTCGTTTTAGTTAAATAGGTTTGGTAATAGGCTATCTAAAAATCAAATAGACTCAGCTGACTGACCTATTTATAACATACATTTAATTATTTTTGAATAAAAATATTCTATCATGTTCTTATAATATAACCTAATCATATTTAAAATCTTTTTGTTTCTCATCTCTCTCAACATAAACAAAGTCAATCATTCTTCTTTGACTATTCATCTTTTTGTCTTTGTCTCAATCCTAAGCACTTAGTGCTTCATCTTTTCATATGTTATATAATACCTTTTAATTTGTTTTCTCTTGTTATATCACTTTAATCTTTGTAGAGTATTATTTTTTTTTAGTTAGTGATATAATTTATCTTCTTTCATGCTTATTTGGTTGTGTTAAACTTAAATGGCTAAAAAAATGTTTTTCCTATACTTTCTATTAATGACTTAGTTATATATACACTATGTATAATTTCAATTACAAATAACATTAACGTTTTTTATTTTTCTTTATTTTGAGTAGGTTTGTAAACAAGTTTTCAAATCAAGTCAGACTTTTAAAAATTCAAATTGACCCTTAAACTTATGACAAGTAATAGTCCCAGACTTTAGCTGATTAATTTAAAAATAAATCAAGTCTGCCGTCCATTTCCACCCCCAGTTATTATACTATATAAGATATTTTTCACGACTCTTCATTTCTTGGATCGATCTTGGTGCATACCCAAATTAGAATATAAATTCTTAAGAATATGATGGCTTTATATAGATTTATTTATCTGTGCCATGACAAGAAATATTCCAACTTGTAAATATTTCTTCTTATATTTAATTGCGAATGATGATAATTCAATGGGTGCAATTAATGCATAAAACTCGTTAAAAGAATGGATTCTTTTTTGGGTGGAAAAACAAAATATAGACTTTGATTATTAAGAAATAAAGTTGAGGCACTTAGACCTAGTGTGGGTCGTCGGCCGTTGAAAAATAATTTTAAATAATACTTATTTGGAAAAGAATTTGAAATAAGAATTGGCAAAGTGTTATTTGTAATTGTCAAAAGTCAACACAAGGTTGAATGCTCAAGTAACATCCCAAAGTCAACTTTCACGGTCCACAATATTCCAAACTATTTTTTTATTGAAGGAACACAATTTTTTTGATTTATAGCCTTTGCAAACTACCTCTGCCACACCGTTTTGGAAACGCCATCGCGCCCATCTGAGCCACCATCACACGCCGTAACGCCTAACATTGGTGACCAAGAGCGCCACCGAATGCTGCTAACGCTAGATCTCCAATGCCTACCAACTAGCTAAAATTTCAGCCTCATGACAGTGGAAGTAGGGAGGGCGATGGTGTGACATATCAACATCCAAAATAGGGTGGGCAGACAAATCTGAAGAAACCAAATCTGGGACCTGCCGTCCCACTCCCTCATCTGCCAGTTCTGAGGAAACCAGACAATGAAGGAAAGGAAAATTGTTGTATGAATATTAGTTTACCCTTTTCAACCAGTTTTGTTCAGCAGGTTATAGATATTTCAGGAGTGCAATGTATTTATTCACTTAATTGGTTGCTTAGCTCCCATAAATGGAATAAGTATTTAACTATGTAGACATAATTTAAACCAACGGAAGTTGCTCCGAGTGGTAAGCAGCTCAGTATTGTTTAAGCAAATCTCGAGTTTGAAACCTTGTGTACGCAGTTATCCCCACTGAGACTCACCCACCACAGTCAAGTACGCGACACGGGTCGACCAGTATTAGTCAAGGCGAAACCTTGGAACTGGATGGACAACCAAAAAAAAAATGTAGAGATAATTGTAAATGGTTAATTGGCAAAAAGAAAAAAATAACCGTTTAATGTTCAAGTTCAACCATCTGGCAGATATTGTCCGCTTACAGTCAAACATTGCCTATGTACACTACTCCAATTGTCTGCAAACCCAAACCCAAATCAAATCCCCTCCACAATGCCACGACAAGTAATTTTTGCTTCAGTTAATTTTTCCTTAATTTGAAAAAATAAAAAACATAATGTAATTAGTATGTAAAGCGTCTCACTAACTTTTATACATCCAGTCAGCAGAGTTTGCTGAAGACAACATGTAGATTGACAATCTTGCAGCACAGTCAATTCAAAACCTCGAAAGTATCCCTCTCCTTTTTCTCCATAAAGATACCTCAATGGAGACACTGAAGAGCTAGCAACTCTTACGCAGCAGCCACTGAAATATTGTCCTTCTTCACAATCTGCAAGAGAATCATAAATTAGAAAGGCATAAGGATATTCAAACAAGATAAATATTTACTTTGATATAAAGGGTTATTACCAGACATAGTATATATCTACGTCAATTGAAACATCAACCAATATATTTTTCCTGGTTTTCTTTAAATAAATGGAACATTTGAGTTAACATTTGTAGTTTTGGTACTCTGTTAACCTGTAGGTACAACTGCAGTGATATATCAGACAGTCACTTGTAGTGAAACACATCAGAACAATGCTGCACATACCCTGTTCTATTTGCTTTAGCTGTTTTTGAAATGTTAGACGACAATGTTCAGCAACATTAGTATAAATAGCAAACATGCATCAATACTAGGCCAGAGCTCCCCAAAGGAAGTTCATTAGACATTTATAGCCTAATATTGAATTTAATTTGATTGAATAAAATAAAAAATAACCACAAAACTTGCATAGTTTACTTTCCAAAACACTACCTGAGATATATATTCCTTGATCTTGTCGCTGATGGGTCCATCCAAAGCTCTCTCAGCAAGCTCATAATAAACGGTACTGCCTTCAGGACCATTTACTTTGTCCTTCTGTAAATACCTACCCCAATAAAATAAAATAAAAAGTTTAGAACAAAAGGATCAATCAGGCATTACTTCATTGCTTTTCAGTAGAATCAGAGGTGCCACAAAATGCATCACATCTTGTAATTCAAATCCACCACATTAAACAATTCTTACCTTTGTTGAACAAGAAGTTCCAGTGCCTGCTTAATGTTTCCAAGGACAGGATGACTTGTTTCTTCTTCACACAAACCCATCCTCCTCATTTGGCTCCACAGCAATTCTGCAATAGTCTCACCAGAAGGAGTTGCATTATGTTAAGAAGAAGACAACAGCAAAATTACCCTTGAAATTTTCAGTGAAATGTTAAGCCAGCAACAATAAAACCCTAGAAAACATAACCTTGTATTTTCGTAATTATAGAGACCTTAACTAAGCTGCAATCATACCACATACATATATAATTTTACCATTATGACACCAAATTTGCAATCATACCTTCTGGAATTTTGCCACCAGCAAGATATACAATACTAATCATTACAAAAGTGAATCCAGACAGATGTGCAGTATTGAGATCTACAACATATTTTTCATATGCTTGTGGGGGGAGTTTACTAACGAGAATATATGATTTTGAATCCGCAACACCTGGAAGAAAAATATGCCACCGAACAATAATTAGAGGGAATTATAGAGGCAAACAACTAAAATAAAACTTAGAAAACTCTAGGCAAGGGAACGCAGACAGATGCGAACAAGTATAAAGGAACTTAGAATGGACTAACTTCTTCCCTTTAAATGTATATGCACTACATTTAAGATAAAAAAACAAGGATGCATTCCTTCAAATGATTCCTCACATATGGCCACAGCAAACACAATAGTCACTCAATTGTCTATTACCAACTGATTAAAGCATTTCAAGAGTAGGATGATGAAAAAGATAGGAGGTAATATAATGTCCACCAATTGATAGAAAAATAGTAGAGCCAGTATTTTCTTATGATTATGATCTGTGAAGGAATCAACTGGTCGTGAACTCAATAACACATGAAATTTGATGATAAATAACAGTCATAATGACGGGAAATTAGTGCGCATGAAATATACTCCAGAATCGAGAAATATGCATGATATATGAGACATATAACTAAATCAGCAATCCAGCCCCATATTATTGCCCCATCTACTTTTGTCACAATGACAGAAATTGCTCTTAAACTTCACAAAAACACTACTTTTCATGCATACTATTAAGCTAAAGTAAGACAAGAAAGAACAACTGAACGCTCACTTTGTTGGGAAAACCGTGCCTGGGACTTGGACGAGGGGAGGGACCTCTGAAGCTCTCTCATTTCATAGCCGAAGATGGAGGAAAGCTTCTCTTTAGCCTCATTGATGACAAAGGTAGGAAGGTTACGCTGATGGTAGCTCTTAGTAACCAGCTGAGTGAGCTCCTCCCTCTTAACAGGGCACCCCGAGCTTTGGTGGGTTTTGAAAAGCATGTAGCGGATTACTTCTCCAACAAGCTTATCCTTCTCCTGAAAACCCCCCAAAACACTTACTGTGGTGTGAACGAATCGAAATCAAAATGTCCAAAGTGCAAGATGCACTTTAAAGTGTTGAAAGTACACGATCGCAACCGTCAATAAGAAAATGAATAGAGAGTTTACAAGATATAAATATCAGTATGAAAAATCACACATCTGGACAATCTATTCTGCTACAGTTCTCATCAACTACTAAAATTATGCAATTTACTCTCACAAATTAGGCTCATTTGAAAATTTGTCTGATCAAACCACGAAGTTTCCCTTGGTAGTTGCATTGAAACTCGAGTAATAAATAAATAAAGTGCAATTTTGAAGGAGTGATTACGGAAACGAAGGAACGAACCTCAATTGAGATTCCGAACTGGGCGAAGTCATCCGCGGAATTCGCCATCCTGCAAGGAGGAGTTCAGTTACAACTTAGAAGAAGAAGAAGAAGAAGAAGAAGAAGAAGAAGAAACGAGAAAAAAATGAAAAGGGTGCTAAAAGTTGCGAATAAGAAGATTACTCAAGTTGCAGAGACTGACACGTTACCGTCGTGAACGGCGGCCGGTGCTTCTTCCTCAGTCACACGAGTCCAACCCTCAGTCAACGCATTTTCGCCAGAAAATGAGAAGGGGAGGAAGTGCGGTTTTGCTCTTCCGGATTCAAATTTGAGAGAATGAGGAAGAAAGAGGAAAGTACTGTGATACACTGTACTGTTCGGTTGGGTGACTCTTGGGTCCGGCCCACATCCTGCTACTTAATTTTGGGCCGAGGCAAATGATCTGGTCTAAAGTCTTCTGTTTTCGAATCTTTGAACGACTCGTGTGTGATGGAATGTTTTGAAGCTTAGTAGGCAATATGTACTTCTGCTTTCTGGTGGGTGCAAAAACTAATCAAACTCTTAGGGCGGTCAAACGGGTCAGCCCGTCCCGTTAAGGCCCAGTCCAGCTAATTCATGGGCCTAAACGGGTCTAGTCTTAACTGACTTTTAATATTTACAGGCCAATTTTTATATGTTTGGTCTGTCTGTTTATGTGGGTAAACGAGTTAGTCTACATGGTTTACCTATGTTAATACTAAACGGGGTCAATTTGGCCTATGGGTTAAACGGGTAGGGTCTAAACGGGCTTTTACTATTTGTGAACTGAATTTTATAAGTTTGGTCCGTCCATTTAACCAGGTAAACGAGTCGGACTCATTTTGACCGCCCTTCAAACTGCATAGGATCATTAAGGAATATTCAATTATTATANAATCCCAAATCATTTTCTAGGAATTCTCAAACCAAAAATTGACTTAGTTCAACCATTTAATTCTATAACCTCAGGTAGCAAGCCAAAATCATTTATAGTTGTAACAAATATAAAGACCAAGTTGTAGATTTTATTTTACCAGGAACTATGAACTTCTACCAATCACACATGGATTCAATTTATTTAGACAGAAGGATCATTTTAACCCTAGCTTATTGTTAAACATCGTGGAAAAACACATAAATGGGGCACAGAAAAATATAAGAGAAAGATAAATAACAAAGAAATAGTAATTGTATTATATGAGTTGTACTGTGTTTCTTTACATCGGAGGCTGAGCCTATTTATAGGCTGAAGACCCAACGGCCAAAACACAACGACCAAAAATAAATCACAATCAAATCAAATCAAACATAATGTATATCAAATCAAATCAAATATAATTTATATTACTCTTAACACTTATGATAGAAATGTGATAACCCACCGCATAATAATGGAAGCATGAAAGTGCCACCAACAAAGTTGGTTTCCCTTTATGTAATGGGTATAGGAGAACTGGTTTCTCAAGTTTACGGTATGGAATGGCCTAAATGACTTTTCCAACATACCCATGCCTCAGCCTAATGATACAAGCCACATAACACCTTTTGATCTTTGGTCTAGTGGAAGTCTGGGTGGAAATAAGAAAGATGAAAAATTAGGTTGATACTATTTTTCAAGGCAAGTATACCGCATTGTATAAGTAATAAAATCGAGTATAATACACTTGGGTTGCCAATCTTAAGAGGACAAATCAATTGCACAGTTAATCAATAATGAAAAAGATTGAAAGAAAATGGAGTTGTTATTTGAATTATGGAAGAACAAAACAAATAACAAAAAAACACTTTGAAAGACAAGAGAAAACTATAAAGAGAAAAAATGGGTTTTAATTTAATGACAAACACACTTAGGGATTCAACTCATTATACTTCTGCCAATTTAATCTCAATTGTTCAATTTATGGTTTATTCTATTGCGGTTAGAATTCCTCTCCTAATTACTAATCTCTCTCAAGAACCAATAATTACCTTCTCATAAGTTAAATGCCTAATCTCTTAACACAAATTAACTCATTCAAATTCAAAATTAATCTACGAATTCCTAAATAAACAGCATAAGTCGCGTTGACTCGTCTCCGACTTTCACTCAACCTATGATTTGTTTTAGCATATGCACTCTCTTGCATACAAGACAGAATATCAATTGATCGGTAATCAAACGATCAAAGCATTATGTACAACATAAAATAGTACAAAGAATTAACCATACACTGAATAACCTCAACTAAATTGACATGATTATAATGGTCTACATCAGAGCCCTAAGCTAACAATAATTATTTCATGTTCATCCATAGATAAAGAAAAGATGAAATGGAAGGAAGAATACATCAAAAATTTACAGCAAGAGTTGTTAAGGGAAAAGGATTTTTCCGCTCTCGCTTCGAATTCCTTGTCTTCAACTTCATGTCATTCTCTCCTAGGGTGTTTTTCTTCTTTAGAATGATGATTGATCCTCGTTTTTGGGCTAAATGTTCTTTTAAATTGTATTTTTCTTTTCTTTTTTGCGACTTCATATCAAATTCTAAAAGTGAATCATGAAATTCTATTGACATGTGAAATTCGATGTGTTTAACGTTTTGACTCGTGGTGCTTATAATAAGTGCATATAATCTCTTATATTAGATGCAATTGTGAGAAATTGTAAAAAAAAATAAAGTTATATTCTTTTTAATAGTTATAACATAACTATAACTTTCAATTTAGTGATAAGAATTCGATTCAACAAGTTTCTTTGTTTTTTTTTTTATCCTCGTAAATCTGAAGAGGAAAAAAAAAGTCGCTGATGAGGGTGACAAGCCTAATAAAAAGCATTCACAGAGTATAACTTAACACACGTGCTTAAAAGTGCACCTTCTGTTGGGCCTATAACACTTATTCAACATTACAATGGGTAGGTTACTACATACATATCCGTCCATCTCTTATTGATTTATATATCTGACACATCAATTATTGACCCCACAGACGTCATTGGGAAATGCCTAGTTAGCCCTGCCTGCCGGAAAATTCAAATGAAAATTCTCAGCTGAACAACTTACATATGCAAAGACCTTGTATATTTATTACTTACTAGGACACGTGAATCATGTTTTGAAAACACTTGCAAGTTGACATGATTAACATTGTTTGGACCTTATGGCCATATCAAAATTACTGATGTTTGTGGGCTAAAAAGAATAAATACTCCGTTTATGGTAAAAATTTCCAAAAATTAAAATTCAGTAATTTCAACCGTTGTTTCAATTCATGTTGTAAATTCATTTTTATTTTGTCTAGACCACAAATATCTTTCCATTATAAATAATCTTGTTCGAGGCATACAGGACTTCTTGAACGATAAATTCTCCTTTATGAAATTTAACATAATTATATATTTAGAATTCGAACTTTAGACCAATGATTAAGTTTGAACAATTTTCACATGTTATAAAATCATAAAGTAAGAAGATATAATCTTATCAAAGTGGATAAGGTAGAAGCAGAATGGCATCCACTTTTCCTTGAGCCATTCCTTTTTCTCTAACGAGACAAGCCTTTCCCACAAAAATAAAGTTCCATGAACTATTCTTTACAAGTGCTAATTAAAAGCGAAACATCATGTGCCCATCCAAAAGCATGCCAAGGGCGTAATCTTTTGTGTTGAGTCCATTAGTTGTGTCACAATCATTACTCTCATTCAAATTTCTCTTTTCTGCTAACATAAGAGTAACCAATTGGCCAGTTGTGTTAGTTTTGGCATCATTTTGTCTTCCTAAATGTAATGGAGAAAAAAATTGACATTTGATTCACCTTTTTGTGTGCTTCATTCATCTCTAGCAACTGCTGATTGGTTAATTGCCTAAGGTAAATGACGGCTTGAAATTATGGTTCAACTCTTGGTGAATATTCAAACAAGATATATACATGTAGGTAATGCAGTATTCTCATTTGTACAAATTCAATTCTAATAATGTTGGCAAATAACCCTGGTTCTACCAATAGCCGCCCATGTTTGTTGCATAAGTTTTGATTAATACAATTATTAGGAAGTATGAAATGAAATAAAATCAAATGAAGACTCATCAGCCACTAATATTGAACGTTTTCAAATTAAAAATCCATATTCTTTAACTACCAAAGAAATGTCCAATTTTAAGCACCAACTATAAATTTTTTCAGTTTCCATTCAAAGGGGTCATTCCTAAGAAACCTACTTTTCACATAGAACTACTAGACCTGTAAAACACTAAAAAGTGCTCTCCCTGTAAAACACCCTTGATTTTCTGTGATTTCTTCAATTTACAAAAATTTCACGATGGGAGTCACCACTTTTACACATGAGTATTCATCCCAGGTTGCTCCATCACGCATGTTCAAGGCCTTGATCACAGACTCAAGAGCTTTGTTTCCGAAGCTGTTACCACAGTTTATAAAAGATGTCACCCTAATCCAAGGAGATGGAGAAGCTGGAAGCATTGAACAAGTTAACTTCGCTCAAGGTAAGCAAAAACACTAAACTAAAATGACTTGTTTTTTTTTTTATATCTTTTTGGATAAATTGCACTAAACTCTCATGAGATTTAATGAAATTACACCGATCTCCTCTCTAGTTTGAAAAATTATATTCACTTTCCCTAATGATTGTTGACCTTCCCTTAATGATAACAAAGTCAGTAAAAATGTGAGAGGTGTAATTAAAATAAAACTTCTTTATAATAAATGATGTCTAACTCCGTTATTAGTATGGGAGGTTAGTATAATTTTTCAAACTAGAAGGGTAGTCGGTATAATTTCTTTGAACTTCAAGGGCAATGTACGTAATTACCCTATTTTGTTTTTATTAGTATATGGAGTCCATTAGACTCAAACAAATCTCGCCCAAGATGGATCATCACTTTACAGGGTTAAAGCACTCTCAGTGTGAATTTTTTCCATCCATAAGGCTCGAACTCGAGACTTTGTTTGGAAGAACAAATGGAGAACTGCTACAACCAAACAAACAAACGTCGATGTTATTTTTCTATATTGCAAGCTAGATTCTAATTCCTTGTCATGCTTCTCTTTAGCAGCTAGCCCCTTCAAATATCTGAAACACATGATTGATGCGGTTGACAAGGACAACTTGGTGTGCAAATACACTATGATTGAAGGGGATCCACTGGGAGACAAGCTTGAGTCTATAGCCTATGAGGTGAAGTTTGAGGCCACTAGTGATGGAGGTTGCATATGCAAAATGAGCAGCAAATACAACACCATTGGCGAGATTGAAGTCAAAGAGGAAGAGATAAAAGAAGGGAAGGAAAGCTCCATTGAAATCTGCAGAGTTGTGGAAGCCTACCTGGTTGAGAATCCACAAGTCTATGCTTAAATATTATATTCATTAATTTTGTCACATATATGTTATTCATCAAAGGATTGAGATACAAATTTATTCAATTTTTTAAATAATAGGGTGCACCCTAATATAGGGATACTTAAAAGAGTGTTTGCAAAGAGTTGAATTCTTAATAAGTCCTTGGCATGTATAATCATCAAGGACATGGTTTGTGGTTTGGCAAAATGTTTGTACAATTTTGTAGTAACAAAAGATTTGAAGATTCACAATATTCCTCTCAATTTATAAACCAAGAGCATCACACTCTGATGGTACCAACTCTGCCAAATTCTTGTGCAACTCATAAACGTTATGTTATGTGCATCTCATAAATACATGAGGCAAGCTTGGTGCCAAGAATGTCAATTATTATAATACATTGATAGAATAGATTTAGTTTTGTTTCACCCTAACCGTAAAAATGTTTTACACAAACCCTGTAATGCATTATCATGTTATTAAAACCTTTCGATTTTTTATAATAACTACCTTAAAGTCATACATAGAATACTATATAATTGCTTGTGTTACTATACTTAACTCTCTGATGTTATTATGTTACAATACTTAAATTAGCGATTACGTATGTTACAATATTATATTCTCTGGTTACAAATAGTTTTATATACTGTTGATTGTATAAAACAATTTATGATAACTTCTTATAGTTCGACATATATATCACTCAATTGCACGAAAGTGAATTGAAGTGATGTGAGCCACATAATCCCCTACTTTATCCTTGATTTTCGCCCACTCTCTGAAACTTATTGGGTCACATAATTGTCAGAGTTTCGTGCATAATTTTGTGAACTGAAAAACATTGCCCAACAATTTACACTCAGTAAATTACAATTAATTCAGATTAGCTAGTATCCAAATAATCCAACATTTACTTTTACATATAAAATAAGGAGATTTTACAATTATATGGTTTTCTTCTGCTGCACAGCTTGAATGGAGCGTGGACACCACCTGACCACCAAATATAAGTTTGTCTGCATTTGATAATTCCTTTTTTTTTCTCCTTTCATTTTTTGTCATATTGGATTTTAGATGCCTTGCAACAATAACCAGACAAAAGCAAGGCAGTTCTCAAGGGGCATGCACAGCCAGCTTGTATATTCTTTCATAATAATAAAGTTCAGAGCTTGTCACTTGTTGCTCTTTACACAAGTGCACAACGTTTTCAACAAAAAAGAAGAGAGAAATGGGCCACTTGGCCCACCCTCAAAACTTTATATGGTTCATTAGAATTCTTATGTATATGCTATTCATTAAGGTAAAGGCAAAGATTTGACTTTGTGTGACTATTAATTAGTTTAGAGTCATAAAAAGACGTTAGAAGGCTTAACTAATCTCCAAAAAAATTCATAGCATGCAGACAGAATCTAAGTATAAATACACATAAAGAAGGTAATTATTATTCCTACCAAACTCTGAAGAAGAAAACCACAACAGCACATGATGAAAGAAAATTTAAAGAAAGGACCAGAAAGCTTTTAGCTGATGATGTGTAAGTCTAGCCGTAATTAGTTAAGCCAACCAGAATCTTCTGCAAAATTGAAGCGCGACAGATGAAGAGATTTGATTGCTTAACGGTTTTATAATTGAAGAAATGTTGAACCAGACACTAGAAAAAGGTCAACTTTTTTGTGCTACTTTATGTCAGGGGCAGATCTTCTTGTTATCATAATAGGTGGTTTGTTAATAATTAATTAATGATTAATTATAACTAATGCTGGCTGGCCCATATGTACAGAATATATACAGCTAAAGGACAATTTTATGCTGCAGTGCTATGCGCCTATGCCCTTTGTGGTTGTTACATATTAGACTTTGAAAAGATTAAATGAAATGAAATCAACCGGCACAAAAATTAATGGTAGAAAGATCTAAACAGGATGATCCAATCCTACTTTTATTGATAAAAAAATAAAAATAAAAATATTATTTGTACACCTCAAAAATAGTTACCCAATATGTCCTAACAGATAAACAAACAGTACAAAACAAAGAAACAAACATTATGCAACGGAGAAACAAACATTATCACCGAACATTTCTACGTGCCAGTGCACGCGTGAGTTTAATGTTACTACAAAACAATAAAAAACATTGTCACTGAACATTTATGCGTGCTCGTGCACATATTGTTTAATATTACTTGTTTTCTGTGTTTGACAATGTCTGTTTCTCTGCTATGTAATGTTTATTTTTCTGTTGTGTAATGTTTGTTTCTCTGTTGAGTNCCTTTTTTGTGAGAAAGGCTAACGCTCATTATTTTTTCGAACCCCCAACATATTATTAATGACCTACCTTTGTCACAATTCACAAAAGAAAAGTGTTCTAGTAATTAAGAACAAAAATTGACAAATGGGACACAATTATCACTTTAGAAATGGTCAGATATAGGTTACATGCATGCCAAAGAAAAATTAATCACACAAAAATTGAGAACTCATAAAAAAAATAAATGATCAAAAGCAAAGTTCTCAAATTATGTAGAAACTCAAATCAAGTGAAGAAAAAGATATTTTCCTCCAAAAATGAATTTTTATGTTTTTGAGTCAAATTGATAACTAAAAAAAGAAATGAACATGAAGTTTATGAGTAGTTTTTGAATTGATATGCACAAAAAGATATTAGATTTGAAGAAGAAACAAAAAAAAAATAGTCATGAGAAAAAGACAGAGAGAGGAAAAGAGAATGCAATGATAATGATTGACGATTACACTATGATGAAAAGTGAAAGAAATGATAAGTAAAAATAATTTAGATTAAGTAAAAAAAAACATAATATTATCATGTCTAATTAGACCTCATGAGATATGATAAGTTAATACTACAATCATAACATAAAATTAGATAAAATCGTATAAGGTTATGTTATCCTATGTTACACTAAACATATGACAAAATTTAATTTTGTAGTATTAATTAATACTATTGGGTCTTATTCAACATAACAAACGAGGCCTCATAAATTAGTTTTAGTACTAATAAATTGCAAATTTTGGTTTTAGCCTTTAATAAATATATTTTTTTGGTGTCAGAGCCTAATTTATTTTTTTGTCTTTGTCTCTACCATCAGCTTGATATGTCAATTGCTGATGTGGCGGACAGAAGTCAAAGTTAACTTTGCTTAAGTGGCATTTCACTTATTCGCGTGAAGTAAAAAATTGCTTAAATAAGCTTTTAGTCCTTAATAAATCATAAATTTTGGTTTTAGTCTCTAATAAATTGCATATTTTGGTTTTAACCCCTAGCAAAAAAAATTAGTTTTAGTCTCTAATAAATGTTAATTTTTGTTTTTGGCCCCTGTCGACAATTTGGTCAATTATGTCTAAAAAAAAGCAATTACCCCATTCTCTCTCGTCTTCCCTTATCTCCCATCATTCCTTTATATTCATCATGACCACCACTCATTGTCCCTCACCTAACCATCATAGTTCTATCCTTCAACCACCACACCACCAACCGTAACTCCCTGCTAAAAAAACATTGTTGAGGCAAAAACCACGAATGACCGCATCCTCCTCAACGATATCTCTGGCGAGGCGAGGGACAACGACATCTGCAATGACACCTCCATCACTTCTCCACTACCACAAGCCATTGTCAATCATCTCTAACGAAACTACTGTCAATCCTCAAATCTATGAGGAACCATCGCATCATTACCATAGTCAGGACCTCAACATAACCCCACGAGCCACCTCCTTAATCGTGAGTTACACAACCTCATCCTTAAAATTGCGCAAAGTGTTGCTGAGAATTGCTCAACAGCACAGTGTCGCAACCACGTGGCCTGCAGTGGTTTATTGTCGATAATGGCAATGAGAACATGGCGGTAGCGACAGTGGTTTTGTCCTTGACTTTGATTCCAAATTTTATTATGGCTTGTGTTAGATTTTATTTTGGTTGTTATTTTACAGTTTTATCTTGGAATGTGAATGCTTTGGCTATGGGCTTTGGGGATTTTGATGGTTGGAAGGGATAGATGTGAAGATTCAGTGGTGGGGGTTGTAGGTGGGTGTGAGTAGGGGTAGGGCAAAGTGTTGGTGGTGGGGGCAAGGGAGAGTAAAGGGGAGATGAGAGGGCAGCGGTACAATGATGTTGGGTGTTGAATCTAGTGGTAATGGTAACAAATGGTAGTGGTGGAGGAGATAAGAAAGATGAAGATGAAGCATGGTAAAATGAGTCTTTGGGTTAGTGAAATGGGTTTAGTTGGTATTCGGGCAAGGATGAATTAGGTTTATGGGTTTCTTGTGCATTTTGGTTATGTGTCATGAGCAAGTCACATGACAGTAGCCACATGTATTCAAAATGCCCATGTGGCGAGATTGACATGTCCAAATTAACTGTCACGTTAGCAGTTAGCAGATCAAGCAAACGGTAGGACAAAAAATAATTAAACAATTATTAGAGGTTAAAACCAAAATTTGCGATTTATTAAGAACTAAAACCAAAATTTGCAATTTATTAAAGACTAAAAGAGTATTAAACTGATTTCTTATGCCACGTAGATAATTAATGGGGTGTCACATAAACAGAGATAACTTTGGCTTACATTTGGCACTTTAGCAATTAACGGACCAAATTAACGATATGGGCAAAAAAAATTATTAGAGATTAAAACAAAAAAATTATTTATTAAGGACAAAAATCAAAATTTGTAATTTATTAGAAACTAAAAACTTATTTAACCCAAAGATGATTTTAATTTTAGGAGGAGGCTTAAATGCCCCTTAAAAGTTTGATTTTTGATGCACCTTGTGGGTTAAGGTAGACCACATAGACTAATGAACGACTACATCAGATAAATAAAATGACTTCCGATTGAGCACACACTACCACCGAGCTTCACCTCATACACCTCCATCTGCCAGCCACTCAACCACCTCCAACCTCTCCCTACATGAACCAGCCGCAACAACCCCCACACATTGACGCCCCTCCTTCTCACTCAATTGAAGAGACAAAAACATCAACACAACTCACATAAACCATTGTTTCAATATTAACAGAAGAAAAAAAAGCAAAAAAAAAAAAATCTTAATCCACCATTGTTTCAGATCTCCAGCTCCAAAATGAAATCAACAATCAGATATGAGACAATGAACAAATAGAAAAGAGGGTTCAATTTTGTTGAAGGTCTTAGTTGGTGAACACAAGCAAGGTGTGACACAGTCTCGACAATGAGCAGAGACTTAGAGCTCATGGAAGCAGCATGTAGATGAAGATGAGTCTACCACCATCTCCACTGCCATCCTCGTCCTGGCGCCACCGCAGCCAAGCCGCCCCTATCACCACCCTCGCCCAACAGCGTTGCTCTGACCGAACCAAAATTGCCCTCACAGAACAAGATCTAACGTTTGTCAAGCAATATCTGACTATTGCAAGGCAAGATCCAGGCTCTGTTGAGCAAGACCGACCTTCGCTGAACACGATCCAGCCTCTGCCTAACCAAATCTGGCCTCCACCAAACCAGATCTAGCCTCCTCTGAGGTTCTTGATGTCACGAAGGTTGGATCATATTCAATCCTAAGAATAGCAACACATCATATTCAAAATCTCTTAACATTTAATGAGATTAAGCAATCAAATCAAATTAAAAAATAAAATTACCAAAAATAAATAAATAAACCAACCTATTGAAGGATTTCGTTCATGAACATGTTCATGAGGTGCGCGTTTTCAAGATGACGACAACACACTCGTTGTGCAATGGAGGAGAGACCAATTGCAACCGGTGGCGGTGTGTTGCCGATGGAAGGACCGATATGAAACAATTCAACCAAGGTCTATGGTGTGACACCACAGAGGGATGTGGTTGGTGGCGGTAGACTGGGTTGGAGTGGAGGGTTGGGGAAGGAGAGAACGGGGTTGAGAGATAATGCAACTGGTAACAAGTCTATGTTAGCAATCATTGATTATATTAATGAGTAAACAAACCGCTTGTTTGACGCGAAATAATTCCGGGAAATCTTTCAGCACTTCCACAAAAGAATGCTTAAACGAGGACAAGCGATTGCGGCGTTCTCAGGTGAAAAACAGGGGGCGTGAATTGCCAAATAAGGGGAGAGTGGAAAGTGAGAAATGAAAAAGTAAATATATTTAATGATGGTCACCAGAGTGACTTTGATTACAAAGTATCCTTGTCGGAGCGAAGGATTGTAGTGCAAGTTACAGTGAAGAAAGGGGGGAAAAGATTGTCAAGGTTGAAGAAAGTGCTACGATCTATGAATTACTCCTAGGAAAGTAAGGACATAAAGTGAAAAGAAAAGGGTGGTGATGTATGCTGAGATTACATGGGACTGCTGATTGCCGGCTGGGGGACTTACGTGAGTCGATAGGAATGTCAGCGAACCACCTCGAGTTTTGCCCAAGAGCCCTGTATTTATAAAGTTTCAGGGTTTTTAACCTCTACTAACCGTTTTTCCCCCAGCCTGTGGACGGTTACCACTTCAATCCGTCAAGGTCATCATAATCCGGACCGATTATGCTTGCACGTGTGATACGATACGTACGGTTACCTTCGTCACTTCTATTAGCGGTTGTGTCATTTCTCTGAAGGTGGGGAGTTATTTCCCTCCGTTGCCACATCAAAGAGGAGGTTATCTTTGTGTTTGAATTTGTTAACCGTTCCCTCTATCAGATGCCCTTTTGCAATCCGTTTTACCGTTAAATCTTGGATTCTATCGCAATTCTTGCCCTAGGTAGGACTATCGCCATGATGCGACTTTGGTCATTCATAGATGACTTATCCTCTTTGCGACCATTTGCATTGATTGCTAAACCATAGCGTTGACATTAACTTAGTGACCTCAATTATCTTGGATTCTGTCGTCGCATAGATTCTTGATGTGACTAATATTCTCTTGCGACCAAACTCTTAATAACCTATGGCAACCTTTCTGTCGTGGATTAACCATTGCAGCCACAAATCTTTTGTCGCGACTCATTCTTTAGTGAGCCTTGATGACCTTTCTAGCGACAATTGCTACTATCCTTCCTGTAGCTAATCTTATTACTATTTCGCGTCCAATACTCTTTTCGATGCAAACTCTTAGTAATATTCGCTTCAAGTTACACCGTGAATTTTAGCAACCTAACGCCGCTTATATCTATTGTGACCACACTACACCCTCATATGGGGTCAAGGTGTATCATGCACCAGATTTGTCACGGTTCATTTAAGTCTCCTCCTTATTTTTTATATCATAAACTTGGCCATATACGTAGATATTGTGTCTTGCAAGGGTATTTGCATACGTCTTGGATGAGAAACTAATATTTTGAGATACGGTAAGTTGCTTAAACATGGCCCCACCAAATAAATTTCTTTTTCATACACATAAATCCAATGAATTCAATGCCTCAATGAATTCAATGGTCGAGCTTAAGGGAATCTCTAGTAGACCTTCTCTTGGATAGCATTTACTCAAGAATTTTTCTTTTTTCACCTTCATACAGGATCTCACCAAGTGGTCCTGTAATGGTTTTATGTTCCACCCAAATTCTACCAATTTTAATGGCTTAACCAAAATCCATGAGCATCAAGAAACTGTATTAGGGAATCTACACAATAGAGGCAGTACAACCGTGAGAAATGATATTGGGTTTATTTGGCATAAAATTGATTCAAGCATGCCAGGGAAAACCATTATATATGGATCTGCATTCTTCAAAAAGATTACTAAATCTATAGAACTATTTGGTGACAGATTCAAAAGAGGAAATCATCTTCTCACACATGACTCGCTCTCATGATCGACACCCGGAGGAATCATGGGTAAATCAATGGAAAATACATGTACATGACTCCTAAATCAGGTGTATGAAATGATAAAAATGTTATTTGTACCATTTAAAAATATCTAACTCCATCCAACCAAACACAGAAACATGCAACATTAAACACGTGTATGTACACACATAGAAATTTTTCAGTGATAATGTTTATTTTTTTATTTGATAATATTTGTTTATGTGTTTATTTGGGTGGCTATTTTTGAATTGTTCAAATAACATTATTGATAAAATGGCAAGCAATAATGAATTAGAAAAAAATGCTTCCACCAATTTTTAGGGCCGATTTTTAAATATTACCTAAAACACAATTCTACAAATAAATATTGTCATTTTATAAACTCATCATATTAATCTTCGTTGTGATAATAGGATTCCTAGGGAGTGGATATCCTTCTTCAAGGAAAAAGAAAAAAAGCAACTCTGGTCCTTTTGACTCATGTAAAATGTTTTTCCAATGTGAGCCCAGCCTACCTTTCAAAAAAATGAGTGGTCGGTTTGGATATCCTAGCTACTCACAAATCTTCCACCATAAAAAGTAAATTCTCTTTGGTTCAGCATTACAAATTCTCTTGATAAAGAATGCCTACCTTACCAAATTCATTCAAATGGTTTAGTACTTGATATCGGTAAAGTTTTGAGTTGAAGACATCGCAGTGTTTTGTTATAGAACATATTTACATTTGAATTATTAATCTTTAAATCTCTTCTAATAATTTTATCTATTTTTTTAAGTTTATCGTTACTTACTTCTATCTCATAGTCTATCCGTATTTTGATAAACATCTTTAAGTCTTCTCTTCATGTCTAAATCATCTAAAGCGAAATTTTATCATTTTTTTTACAATAAGTACTATATACCTCAAATTTCTCTCAAATATTGTGGATTATACAAAATAAAAAAAAACACTTGATTTTTTTTCATAATGTGACTCGAGTCAGATTAGTTAGAATAAAAAGAGAATGCGTACCCTCTTCCCTAAACACACCCCTCTCTCCCATGTCTAATATTCTACTCTAAACTTAGACAATGACTTGCAAGGACGAACCAAGCAATACCATTTCTCTTTTATTTCTCCCTCCTTAGGCCTAAACCAAAAAAAAGAGAGAGATTCCTTGCATTTCCCACATAGTTTGCCTTTTACATATTCCCTGCTGCCCATATACAAATAGATGCCACTCACAATATTCTAAAAAAACCATAATAATCTATACATGCTGCTTTCGTACACAGAACACACATCTCTTTGGTTGCCCCCAATTCCACAGCTCCATCCATGGTTCCAGAATTACAGGTAAGGCGCCCCAAAATCCATGCGTTTACATATACACTAAATCAACATGTCAAATGCAGTTACGGATTTCACATCATCAATTTAAAACATAAAGTGGCAAGGACTCTTCCTTAGAGTGACTAATCCAGCAAATGCAGAAACCTCGAATCACGGAGATACATGTCAGAATGGACTGCAACGGATGCGTGCAGAAGATCAAGAAAGCACTCAGTTGCATCAGTGGTAAACAACATCATGTTACAATGATTGATGATACAACATGTATGAACTAACAATCACGTAACTAACCTTTCAACCTTTAGCAGGTATATATGATCTCTACATAGATTTCCCTCAACAAAAGATAACAATCATAGGATGGGCAGATCAAGAGAAAATTGTGAAGGCAATCAAGAAGACAAGGAAGATAGCTACCATTTGCAATATAGAACCAATTGAAGCAGAAGCAGAAGCGTCGTCGTCTCGACAAACACAACCAGAACCTGAAGCAAATAATGCAAAAGCGCCTGAGCAGCAACCAGAAGCAGAACCACAGCCACATCATCCAACAGAAGAAGATCATTCCACAGCTCAAGAGGCAACCCAAGAACCTCAACAGCCGCCGCCACCGGAAGAGGAAGAGAACAATGCATGCCAGCAGCATCCGCCGCCAACAAGTACCACAGGAACCAGAGATGTTGGAGAGGTTCATGTGGGACACCGCCAACATCCACCTAACTCTGGAAACAGGTGTGGTTTTAGCCACAGCTATGCAGGGCAATTGGATAATAGATACCGATACCATAATAGGCCGGCATTTCCGCCGGATCCGCCGCAACCGGTTCATGTGACACACAGTTACAATTCTTACATGCCATCACCTTATGTAACTGAATATGAGTATGTCCGGTCGCCGCCAAGGCGCGCATATTACAATAGAATGGAGTACTACAGCGGAGACTACCACCACAACAATGGCTATGGCAGTGGCAATGGAAACATCACATCCATGTTCAGTGATGAGAATCCAAATGCATGTAGCATAGTCTAGAGGTTGGTGTGCATGTGAGGATGGAAAGCAAGGAATTGGATTCTTATCTTTTGTGTGCCAGAAGAATTGATTCTAAGATTCCTTTCGTAAAAGAAAGGAATAACACACACTACCTTATATTTTCATAAAACAAAAGGTAGGCGTTTATTGACTCAAATTATTGACTTGCAGCACTCCCATGGTTCCTTTCTTTAAATACTTAGCTTCCAATGATTCTAAAGCCATCCTAGAAATGAGAACATGCTCAAGTACAATCCATTCATCTAATTCCAGAAATGTGCTCCTATGAATAAACATGCGCGTGCTTGTAATGCACAACTAAGCCTTGTCTCACTATGTGGGGTTAGCTACGTGGATCAGACGACGTCAGTGTCTTGTAATGACTAAATCTATGCTGGGTAACACCAACAAATTTGCTGGGGGATATTTATTAATCTATGTTTGCTTACCGGTAAAATTACATGATTTAGGAACTGTGTAACAATTTTATCAAATCTGGATCACATCAACATTTCTTTTTATCATAAAGGATCTAGGAATATGGCAACAAAGTTATAAATACTAGTTACAAGACAGAGCTAGTCAATCAATGGAATAATAATCCAATAGATAGAGGCCAGCTCCCAACCATGAGGGGTGGGCCCATGCCTCTGAAATCTAAATCTCTGTAAGCTGCAAAAGGGAAAAGTGGAAACACTTAATCTGTCAAAAGTGAATAGAAAAAAAAGGCAGTTAATAATGAAATTTAAACCTCTGATCATATAACTTTGACAATAGGACCACAATTTAAGAATGTGAGAATAACATCACTAGCAAGACAGGAAGAATTATGGCTCAAAGTTGAACTTTCTGTAATTGAAGTATCACCCAAATCCACTACATGCTTTACAGTGAAATCACAATGGACTAATGCAAAACTAATCAAATTTCGCGTCCTCCTGTGGCAGCACTACCAAAATTTCCTTACACATGAATGAAGAAATGAAGCTGTACAAATAATCTGCTGGTTGCAACATACAAGAATGCAAATCTAAGGGATGAAAAAAATGAATAATCCGGACAACCGTCTCATTGTAAAGAATTTGGCCTAATCTTTTTGATGGCAAATGGCCGTTCACTTTTTCATCGACATCAAGCAGGGTACTCAAGAATATGAATCTTCTGTTGGAAATGGATAATCACAGCACTGAAGCTTTTCTTCCACTGACACTCAGCAGGTAGAAACAGGACGAGGAAGAATTCGTGGGGTTCCCAAGTTCTGGACAAGGTTCCGGGTGGACAGAGTCCGAAAATCCTGAGACATTCGAGCATTCCCAGGCATCGGCAGAAACAGAATTCGTAGACAAGTCTACATTGGAAAGGCATATGTTAGTGAAAGGGGATTCCTCAATTCCAGCAAGGCTTCCAGCGACGGTGATGTTTGTGCCGGTAACACCCTTCAAGCTGATCTGATCCAATCGTGGGAGAGCATTCGGATCAAATTTGTCATCAGGATGAGAACCGCAATGACCTGTGGCCGCGATTGCCGTGTAGACATTATCCATTTGTATGTTAGATATAACAATTTCTTTCATATAACCGCCCCTGCCTCTGGTTGTTCTGAACTCAATGCCACTGTTAGAGTCGAAAAGATGAGCATTCTCCACAAGAACATTTGAAATACCGCCAGACATGTCGCTGCCAAATGCAAGAGTGGAGCCAGAAAATGCGCTGAGGTACACCCTTCTGATGTGTACATTCTCAGTGGGCCTGCCGTAGGCAATGCCATACTCATCCCAGCCACTTTTGAGGGAAATTGCATCATACCCCATTGCAACAATACAATCTTGTATACAAACACTATCAGAAGAATCTGAAAACATGAAGTGCACAATTGTTAGCTAAGAGGCAATGCCATTCTCACAATGGACCAAAAGCATGTGTCACATACCTGGAACTATGCCAACAGTATAAGGGGATTCAGGAGGAGCAGAAATTGAAACGTTTTGAATATGTACATGGCTGCATTCATCACATTACATATAACCAAATCAGTAAGAATTCTCTCTTTCTTTCAAGAAAACTATGTACTATTTCGTTCAACGTCTAGATTGAAGACAACAAACCTGCAATAAACTGGGTGGATGCTATATGCCGGGGCATCCAAGAATGTGAGATTTGAAACCACCACATAATCAGATGCTACAATTTCAACCAGATGAGGACGGCTGTGATTCAGCGAATGAGAGCTAAACCTCTCCCACCAAACAGATCCCATGCCATCAATGGTTCCATTATTACCTGGAAAGAAGTGCACAAAGGTATGAGAGTTCATTCCAGAAGATAGAACCATCACAAAGAGGAAAATCCCTTCTTGGAAAGAGACCCCAAAAAGGAAAAAGAAGACTGGCAGAAGAGAAAACCTGTTATGACCACATCTTGTAACTTGTATCCATTAATCAAGCTCTGGTATCTCCCCCCGGGAACTTCGAGCCCCCGGCCATAAGAAGGTAAGGGATCAACAACTTCCCAATGAGATGGATCCTGGACAACCAATCAAGAAGGACATGTAAAAAAACCAAAGCCTAAGAAGAATCACTCTTAAGGGTGAGTTTGGTATGGTGATAAAGATGGAGGAGAAACTTTCACAGATTAGATTTATATGTAATTTTAAGGACATAAATCTAATCCATGAAAACAACCCTTGAATTGGAACATAAAAAGACTTGGAGTAATCAAAAGCCAGTGATAAAAGAAGCAATACCTGAGATCCAATAATGACAGCACCTTTTTCCAAAAAGAGGGTGAGATGGCTGGTGAGATTGATGCTCCCGGTGAGCCATTTCCCTGGGGGAACATAGAGCTGAGCACCACCCTTGTCAGCAAATGACTTGAGGTAGAAGATGGCATTCTGGAATGCAATGGTGTTCAGTGTTTTGCCATCTGCAACAGCACCAAACTCCAAGATTGAGACACTGTGTGGTCTTGGATCCAGTGTTGGGTTAGAGCCACATTGGCTGCCTCCGCCATCGACAACTCTCACGGCATTGCTCAATGCCAGCAGCAAGAGCAATGCCACCTGAAAGAGGGTAGAAGAAAAAACCAAAATGCAACCCACTGATTCTCAGAAGATATCCTACAAATACAATATCAATTAATCACAGGATTGTATCCCAGATTAACACTAAAGAGAGAGAATTTCTTTATGCAAACAATTCACTTCAGATGGAGAATAGAGCATAGAAGCATTTCTGAAGCAAGAATCCTCAACTACTGAAGTGAAACAGAGAAGTGAAGAAAGAAATTCATATAGAAAACAACGAAACAAGGTACCAATCAAAGCACAATGGTAATGTAACACACACACAACATTAATGAATTGGTAAAAAGTTGAGAATGACTAGGACCAGATTCTATGCATAGAGTCACTCATATGACTAAGAACTTCAAGGAGAGTGCCTAGTCAAGAGAGAGTTGACACAAGAATGCAAGTTTATCAGATCAAAGGGAAACAGAATTTGATTGAATCTCCACTATTTTGAGCAATTACCATTGCCATGTGCCTATGAAAATGAAAAAAACCAGACCCAATACACACAAGATGACCCATATGAATGGAACACATACACACAAGCTTTGACTCAAACATCTAAAAATCCAACAAAAGAAAAATGACAACTTGAGAACTCCTTCTGAGCTGTCAAACCAGAGCAATCAAATCCCAGAACCCAAATTTTTCAAAGGGAGGCATAAGGGCCAAAAGAACAAGAAGAAGAAGAAGAAGAGAACACAACAGACACACACAAAGTAAAACCCAGAAACAAAACGAACCAAAAGAAAAACGTACGTACAAGCATCTTCTTTGAGTCAAAGCTGGCAAAAAGGTCAGGGAGACAAGAACCGGCACTGGTGCTAAAGCAACAGCAGCAGCAAGTGACAAAAAAATGAAAATTTGCAGAAGACAGAGAGAGAGAGAAGGAAAAGGGGGGGAGGAAGATGAACCAGCCACAGGAAAAGATGCAGCTTTATGCAGTTATGTGAGTATTCTTAATAGCATTAATCTGTAAATGAGTGTAAATGACAAGGAAAAGAGAAGATTAATGGTCCTTTCACATATGACATGTACAAAAATATTTGGTATGAAAAAATAGAAAAATGGTGTTTTTTAACCCTTTAGTCATATGAAAATGAGAGTTAGCAAAAGAGAAAAAATTGGGCATAACAAATCAAGGAGGATTAAGTGGGGGGGGTGGAAGAGAATAATACTAATCATCACAATAATAGCAGGGCTGGAGAGAGAACACAAGGAAATAAATCACCAAAAAAAAAGAAAAAGCAGAAAAAAAAAGAATAAATTAGTTGCTAATAATTGGTTAATTTTCCCTGTTAATTAGTAGAATGATTAATAACCGACAAAATCGTTTGAAACGGCCCTTTTGGTGCGGCTGCAGCAGTGCATGCTAGTAGTGAGCAGAGAGAAAGGGAGAAGTTAAAAAAAAAATGGGAGGGGGGTATTTTTTATTTTTTTTACATGTCAGAGACTTACGATGCAAATTAAGATGGCTGTGTTCTGTAAAAGAACAACAAGCAAACAAGGTTTTGCGTTGCTAGTTGCTGATTAGGAGCTGAGAGAGAGCAGAGCTGCATGTTGTAGCGGCCGTCAATGCCACGTGGCGGTTGTGGGGTGACGGTGCCCAGTGGCGTGAGAGCTACCGCTGGGAGACACGTGGGGATGTAGGAGTGGAGTGTGGTGCTTGAGTTCATTACGAAAGGACAGTTGTGGGGGTGTGCATATACCAAAATGCTACTTTAATATATTAAAATATCTCTTTCACATGTAATAAGATTCATAATAATGTAATATGTGAAAGATGACAAAGTGTCTATACCTCTAAATATTTTTAAATAGAATTATGTTTGGGAGTCCTAACTTTTGGCATACCTATTATCCTAATCGTCTTCAATTACACAAGTGTATAATTGAAGATGGTTAAATAGAGTCATACTTTTAAAATCTCAAACAAAAATCAATGAGATTTTAACAACTGTATGATTAGAAATGGTTAAAAAGATAAATAGGTCAAAAGTTAAAATTCTCATACATTATTAGTGATTCAAATAACATAACTTATGCAAATAAATTGTTAGGTGTTTATGGATTACTAATAAATAAAATTGTGCACTGATCACTTGTAAAATAATCGATAGATTACGAGAAAGAAAAAATAATGATACATAGTGTTTATACTTCTAGATAATGGATCCTATCAATTTAATTTAATTTGTTGTCAATTATTGTTAAGTGTAATCTTTCACCATCAAATTGACAACAAATCAAATTGAGAAAATTGATTCTCATACTTTTAAGGTATATAAATAATAAGCCTATATATATAAATCACTCTTAATTTTTAGATACATTTTTAAATTTTATACTTTTAGATATAATTTATATCTAGATATATGCATTTAAATATATATATTTAAAAGTCGAGTGACTTGTATAAATTATGAAAAGTACATAACTCTTTTAATTTTAAGTAACAATAGCTGAATAAAAAATGTTATTTGAACACTAAACTTAGTATAGATATCAAGTCTCTCCTCTTACACATATCAAGAGGCTCATACTCACATCACATGATGTGAGAATGGGTCCCGTGGTGTGTGTGAAATAAGAGACTTGATGACACTAAGGTTGATGTTCAAATAGCATTGATCATAGTTGAATAGTTGATGGAAATAAACAAGGTTATCAAAATCGAAAGTTTAAATAAACTCATGAACCCTTAATAAATTGGAGAGTTTATCGATTTTGTTAAAAGTTTACTTAAACTTGTACAAATTTACTAATAAAAATGCAAACTCATTTTGTATAATAGAATTGTAAGCTTGTAAGAGTTTATAAGTTAATTCGAGAATTTAACAATCCTAAAAATAAATATTCATTTTAGTCTTTGGAGCTAGCAACATTGGTCATATTAGTCTCCCGATAATGAAAAGGCACGCATTAATTTATAAGGTTACTAAAAATAGATCAAATAATTAATCTTTAAAGTAGACTAACTTAACCGATGTCAAATGACTAATCTAATAAACTTATAATAACATAAGGATGTGTTTGATGTCCAGATTTAAGCATGGAATTGGAATTGGAATTGGACCTCTCAATTCCAATTTTTGTACTTGGTATAACATATGAAATTTGAATCATAATTCCACAAACTAATTATATGGAATTGAAAAACAGTTAAGATGAACTCCTCTCAATTCTTAGCTCATACCCTTAAACACATTAAATTTCTCTCGCCTGATTTAATTTTATATGATCCTTTCTCTTTCTCATTTATTTGTTTGTAAATCATACTTATTGAAATTTAATATATTTATAGAATATTATAATATATAT
>QANU01073304.1:0-149292 GCA_003254905.1 Nissolia schottii | reverse complement strand
ATAATAAAAGTAATTAACCTTACAATTGCTAAAACACTAAAAGGCTATTTAATAAAGAGAAAAATGTTACAACTCCTCATGCTTGAATCAAACAATGATAGGCTTGCATGAGAAATTATTTTACCTATAAAAGACGCCCACAAAACTAAGAAATCACACTCTTGAACTTGCTCCCAAGACTCACTAAACATATTTCTTCTTAATTCAGCTAAAGCATTCATATCTATTAGATCATTTTCTCTGGCAATTGTTCTTCTAGAAAAAAAAATCCCTTTTATATAAACTGAAACATTTTATCTGTATTGTTGTTTTTCTTTTTTTTTCAGTCATAACATCCAACTTCATATAACTATCTAACCAAGACGAAGGTACTTCAAATTTAATTTATTCTTTTATTAAGAAATGATAAATTTCATGATATACTTTGGAAAAAAAATTAAGTGAAAATTATTTTTTTTGCTTTGCAGCTTGAAAAAAAAAGATGATCACGACAATTTGAGTAGTCCATCAAAAGAAAATGTCTGAGATAACCGTTCTTTAAACGAATCCTAAATTTACCCCCGAAGAAAAGAAAACTAAGGTTTTTTTCGATAGATTAAGAAGGCAGTGTCCATCAAATTAAAGAGATGAGAGGGCACAAAGCAGCAGGCTAGAGGAACAAACCCGAAGCCACAGTACCACAAAGGAAAACTAAACAATAGAGAAAGAAACGGAAACAAAGAAAAGTAAGAAAAACACTAAATTGGCACATGCATGCAAACCCAACTCCTAGAAGCACACCCACCCACCAACTACCCTCTTTCAGCAAAGTCAACAGGTGAGGTGGGAATCAATCCCAAGCAGCAGAGACCCAATCCAATCAGCACCAAAAAGGCTACCCAACAGCACTATATATAGAGGAGAAATGATAAGAAGGAAGAAGACTATTCACCACCTGCTGGGACAAGATGCCAAATTTCATTCCAAGCTTTGATAATATGATCTAGGTTGATAGCGAAGAACCCACCCCGGCTGAAACACTAATAAAGCATTATTCCTTTATAGATACAAAATAATACAATATAAAAAATATTTTCACTCTGATTTTTCATTTTATGTATAAATATTTTTCAGAAAATATTCTTCATAAAATTATTATTACCATATCACCAAAAACTTATTATTGTATTAATATGTGTATTAATTATAAATTAAAACACGTCTTAATATAATAAAATATAAATTAAGTAATAAGTAATATTATGTGTTCATATTTTTTGATGAATCAAAATATGAAATTAAAGATTTAAATCAATTTTAAACATAAAATTGAAATTATGGATAAAACTTTTATATAATTTTAATTAAACATACAAATAAAGTAAGTAATGTTACAAAGCATACTCACAATATATTTCTAATACATTTTATATAATAAAAAACTAATATGAGAACAAATTTGGTACACAGTTATTTCTTTTTGTTTAAATGTTATTTTTCTTTTCAAAAATGATTTGTGTACATCTAAAATTTGTCACCCGTATTGCCACCAACTTTAATATATGGAAAACACGGAAAAAAAAAACATGTATATCTCATACCAAAATAGAAAAACACGACCAAACAGGAAAACACAATTTGAGTTTTCACTCACTTCAACCCTCTGCTTCCTCAATTCTTCACGGAGTCTTCTTCTTCCTCTTCATTGTTCTTCATTTTTTGCAGAATCATCATCACACATTGTTATATGTTTTTTTTTAATGTTCATCATGTTGTTAATGTTTGTGCATCAGTATTGTTAATGTTTGTGCACTTCCATTGTTAAAGTTTGTGCACTGTTGTTTTAAAAGTGTGCACACTAAAATTGTTCACAGGATAATACGTGTTTTTCCTATTGTTAATGTTGTTAATGTTTGTGCATCTGCGTTGTTAAAGTTTGTGCACTGTTGTTTTAAAAGTTTGTGGACTGAAATCGTTCACAAAATAATATGTGTTTTTCATGTTGTTAATGTTTGTGCACCCATGTTGTCAATTGTTGTGCAGCTACGTTGTTAAAGTTTGTGCACTGAAATTTTATTTTCTTTGTGAATATTAGTGTCAACGTTTAGTGCATCTATGTGGAACAAAATATTAGAAAGCTCTGGGGTTGTGGGTGTGGAAGGTGGTTCAGAATTACGTGAGTGATTGTGGGGGTTGTGGGTGTGGAAGGTGGTTGAGAAATACGTGGGTGAGTGCGTAGTGTACTGGTAAGTGCGGAGCGTGTTTATCCTGTGGGTGGAAGTACGGTGGCAGGTACTTCGGATGTACATGTAGCAGGACTCTAACTTTTTACATCCTAACTAAGGTTATCAAAATGAGCCTGAGTCGTTAGTCAGAACCGTTTACTCAATTAAATGGGCAAATCAAATGTATAAAATTCAGCCTGCGAATTGCAAAAGCCCGTTTAGGCTTAACTCGTTTAACCCACAGGTCAAATTGGCCCGTTTAATGTTAACATAAGCATAACCCGTGGACTAACTCGTTTATCCACATAAATAGATGTACCAAACATATAAAAATCGGCTTGCAAATAGTAAAAGTCTGTTTAGGTCCACGGGTTAATCGGGTCGAGTCTAAACGAGTTGGACTGGCCCTTTTGACGACCCTAATTCTAACATACTTAAGAAGTAATAATTTATACAATTTTAATTTAGTCTAAAAGATTATTTAAAAATTTTAAAATAATAAATTAGCTTTTACTCACTATCATCATAACATTCTCTTCTTTATGATATTATTTTAATCTTTTTTATTGTAACGCAAAATCGTTGATTTAAATAAATTGAATTTTTTTAATATTTAAGCATATTGTATAGTAACATTTTGGTAATCTAAAAACTCATCTTTTAACTAACAAAAATTAAAAAAATATTAATTCATTTTTAAATTTATTTTATGATACGATAATTCTATTTTTTTAATAGAATTAAGTATTCTTTTTAAAATAAAATTCTTTATACCTTTTGGAAGAGTGTAATTTTTTTTATTAAGAATAAAAAAGAGTAATTTTTATTCATTTTTTAGAGTGTTATCTCTTATTGTATCAAATTTTAATTTATTGTCACACCTTATTTTTTAAAATTAAAATTAATTCTAAGCAGAAATATTTTTTAACGAAAAATTTGATAAACTTGTGCAAAGTACAGACTTAATTTGTAATATAATATTAAACATCACTCTACAGTTGATTTAGAGTATAATTCTACTTGGTGTTCATACTTAATAATTTGGCAGTGTACTCTAGACCACATGACTTTCACTGGAAAAAGAAACAAAACCAAATCACTGCATTGTGTGAGTGCGTTCATGGGGCCAACCAGGCTAGCACTGGGCACTTCCGCGGTAAACAGCTTGAGACAGAAAATATAAAAATGCAAAAACAACACAAACGCATCTCTTGCGTCTTTTAATTTTGGAAATACGATAAAGATGTTTTTCTTGTATCTCAAACATTTTTTTGTATTTTTTTAATATATAAAACTTAGGTAAAATATTACCTATGTTTTCTTTTCTTTTTTTAAACCTATTTTTATTCCTATTATCTCTATACTTTTTGTTTTGAAACACCTAGTAAACACTAGCTTGTTACGTTGTGTTCGTAGGACCACAAACATTTAATAATTAATGTGGCACCATAATTATTAACTTCACGGTGGACACATTGATGTAATATTTGTGTAAGTTTGACCAAAATAGTACGTATTGCTATTCCATTGGTATTAGATATGGTCAAATTTAGACACTTCAAAATTTGTGTAAATTTGACCAAAATAGTACGTAGGACTATTCCATTGATATTAGTTATACTCAAATGTAGACACTTAAATGAGTACTTCTGACTAATATGGTTAATATCTTAATTTAAATTTTAAAATATTAAAATTGTATGGTCTTAAAAAAAAGTTAATTGATTTTATTATTATTAATTAAATTGAATGATTTTATGATTTAAATTATATTACGATTTTATGTTTTTATTTTATTTTTGTGATCTTTTAACAACCTTGTTTGTCACAAATTAAGTTTGAGAGTCTATTATTATACTTTCTCCTATCAAATGAATTATTTAAATGCACTTAAGATGATGTCTATCACCGTTAATAGTGATTAATCCCCTCACAATAATTAAATTTACACAAAATAGTAAATCGCTGACCACTTTTCTACTCCCATGAAATAAAAAAAAAACTATTAGTATATATAACCATAAAAAATAAAAGAAACTATTAGTATAAATGTGAGTATATTTCCCTTTGTCTCTCACATTTCTTTGCAACTCACAAGTAGGATCGTCGGTGTCGTATATTATTTGAATAATAATAATAGTTACCGATAGGAATCAACGTCCAGGATGTGCATTGGCCTCTTTGAGACAGGAAATATACTCACCCTCCACACTTTCATGGTAACCAAAAAAGAAAGAAATAATTAATGTACTCGCGGGAATTGGTCCCTCTAAGCCTTTGTTTGGCAAACTGAAAATAAGAAGGGCTTTCTAGTTACGAAATCAAAAGAGAAAAAAATACTAATTAAAAAATGAGAAATTTTAATGCAGTGAATACATTAAATTTTTTTAAAAAATTTCTTATTCATTGATAAGTGTTTTAGGACATTCATAACAATACTTGTTAATAAAATCCAAATAAGAGGCATGAGAGATTAGTAGAAATTAGCACAACATTTCATTTATCAACTATCCATTGTTTGTATGATTCGGGGTTTGAGGTCCCCAAACATAATTCTTGTGGCTTGAAAATTAAATTGTACGGTGTTTAAGCTTGTTTGGCTTAAAATTAAATTGCATAGTGTTTAAACTTATTTAGTTTTTTAATCAGGCAATTAAAATTATGTTTTGGAGGAGTTATCTTAAACTTACTTTTAAAATATCTAAACAAAACACAAATAATTTCTTTTAACTTCAATTTCTCTTAAAATGAAACCACTATGAATAGAGTCTAGTGATGAGGGACTTTGGTAATATGCATGAAATTAAAGGTTTAAACCTTAGTGGATGTAAAAAAAAAATCTCTAAAATTGTTTATTTCAAAAGTAATTTTCCTAAAAAGTTAACGGACCAAGCCTATCAATTATGAAGAGATAAAATAATTAAGTAAACATTTTGAATTTAAGTTGACATTTTATTATGTTCAAGTCACTGAGGGGTGTGTGGTCGGCGGAATTCGCCAACATTTTCAAAAATTTGAGCTTGAGAATGACAAATTTATGTGTTTGGTTCGCGGAATAAGAAAATAATCCTTATTCCCATGAATCATAAAAGTCCAATTTTCTCCCATTTTCAATCCCACCCTCCACCATGGGAATCAAACATTTTCATGGGAAGCGAATGTTTCTACGATTGTAAATAGACAAATTTACCCTTATTTAAAATTGAAAACCTAACTTTATCCTCCCATAATAATATTAATAATAATAAAAAATAAATTTTTTTAAAGTTGAGAAAATGATTAATAATAAATAATAATAATAATAATAAATATTAAATAATTAATAATAATAAGTATTAAATAATAATAATGAATATTAAATAATAATAATCATAAATATTAAATAACTAATAATAATTGGTTTGTTAGTTGGTAGTTTCTAGTTTTTAAGAGGGTTGCCAAGTTCAAATGTATAGAGTACACATGTGATATGATGTCCTCCAAACTTTGTTTTTTATATATAAACTTTGAAAACAAATCTACCCACAAATTTGTTAGATTGGGCCTGCAATTAAGTTGCTTTTTCCACTAGATCCGGTTAGCGCCGATTACTCAACGTAATTTTGGGAGAAGGAAGCAGAATTTCAAAGCTCAACCTTTTTGGAACGTCATGCATATGCACCTCGTGGTATATTGGAAAAAACTTTCATGATATGACAGTGCCAACTGCAAAACACTGACCGCATCAGATCCCATAACGACTCATTCTTGACACATTATTTTCAAATCATTCGAGGCATAACGTGACTAGCCGAAAAAGTAATATATATGCGCCCAAAAGGGGCAAATATAAAAGTTAAAGAAGCTTTTCTAGTTTTGAACAATGGACAATTCATTCCAAAACAGGGCAATGTTGATTATGGTAAACATACAAATAAAAACCACGTCACTAGTGATGGTAAAGCGTGTCAATGGATATTTGAAGCAATAATATATTACCATCTTTATCTAAGATCATACATAGATTGCATTCATAAGATTTCTTTACTTAATTATATCTAGGGTAGTATAGAGAAATGTATCGAAATAGCAAATTGGGTTGCAATCCTCCTCCTTTGATGGTTCCTTTTGCGATTCGGTGTGAGAGCAACCGTAGGGAGTGTATCCACAGAAACTCTAACGCTCAAGTCAATTCGTACTTTAAAATATTAAGATCAAGATTAGATGCCTTACCTGGTAGCATAATATGATTATATAGAATGTGATTTTGTGTAACCACCCCCTGTTAAATCTAGATAAGATCTTAATCTTTTTTTAGATAAGATCCTTTTTAATTTTATCGTCACTTAGGGCTTAAGCCACCAAGTTAGGGTGCAGCTAAAATGCCAGGTTTTAGGTTGGGCCTTATTTTTATTTTTATTTTTGAGCTTAGAACCCATCTCCCAAGTTGGGTTGGATCCTAAAGGCTCATATTTCTACACTATAACAAGAAGTACTATCAAATATAAAAATCAAGTGATAATAAATGGTGTCATTGAATATTTGAACTAATAATAAATTATCATCTTTACCGAAGATGAAACCTGTATTGAAAAGTATAAAAAAAAACACCAATTGATAATACTAAATAGTTTCATTGGATACCTTAAGCAACAATAAATTATCCACCTTTGTCTGAGAAGATAAAACATGTAAAATGTATTTGTATCCATGAAGTTCCAGGGGGCACCAAAGCGCTGTGCCACAAAAAGCCAACATTTGGCCTAACATCTTTATTGGTCCAACAATGAAAAAAGAAGAAAAGAAAAGCAGAAAACTAAAATGATGCATCATGAGAATCATCTTTTAGGGCTGCTAAGGAGCAGGGCTAGCTGTTTTTGGAGCAGCAGGGCTAGTTGTGACTGGAGCAGGTGATGGCGTCCTAACATTCTTCCGCATTCCTTTCCCCTCAGACTCTTTGGGCTCTATGACCTTAACAGTTCCATCTGACAGCCCTACTGCAAATTGACTTGGTTCCTTTGGATGTGCTGCAATGGTAAGAGGATGCACATTTTGGCTGCACACGACAAAAGGTTAAGGTTAAAGATTATTTGGAAAAGAAAAAAAAAATGAGCATAACCACCCACCTGATTGGTTCAAGTTTTCATTTTCTATTTTCAATCTGTTTCATGTTGTTATTCAATATTTTGTGAAGAAAATATTGCGTTTTCACAGATTTCTACGTGAAACTCGTGTAAAACAAGAGAGACCTATTGAAAATAGGACCATGTCAAACATGGTCGTAGTTGTGACACCAAATGAATAGTTTTCTTTGACGGGGATTCACATTTACGAAGAAATCAATCGTGTAAAGAAATTGTCTAAATACCTGCTTGATGAGGTGGTCTGGCATAGGTACGCAGACGGAGGGATTCGGCATTTTATTTTCAGGCTCTCAGCATCAAATACTCTGATATTTCCATCGGTAAAAGCGACGTAGATTAGTTTGCCGTTGCAGGAATATGCTGCAGAGGATATGGTACCAGAAATACCCTCTTTTGGCAACCACCACTACAAATCCGAATACAAACATACATGTAATCATTCACTATCAAGTTTTTTTCATATTTTATTTTAAGAGATAGAGAAAAGGGGAGTTAGCTGCTTACCTTCCCATCACATTCCATTTTCGAAGCATCATATATCGCTAGCATTGACTCATGGCTCAACAGCAAGTGCACCTTATCCTGGTGGAACTGCACTCGGGTATCGCCGACTACTGCATCTCCTTCCACCGTTTGTATCGCCATCGATTTCTTCTCTTCCCACACGTCCATGCTCCAAAAGAATAGCTACGTACAAAAGCACCCACAAATTTAGTAAAATGGTATTCCCCTTTTTTGCGGATAACAATTAATATAATTAATAGCGTGTTTGAATTTTAATTAAAAAAGCCCAAAATCAAATTTGGGGTGAAAACTTTTCACTTCTGAATTGGCTAGAATTAATTCTAGACCAGCCTCACCAGTTTTCCAAACATGCACTAATCCTCTGATGGGAATCATGGTTAAACATACCTGACCATCAGCACTTGACGAAGCCAACAAACCCAGAAGAGTTGAAAAAGCTAAACCAGTGACGTGCTTCTTATGACCATTCAATTTTGATCTCACCTAAAAGCATATAGCGGCCACGTCAATATATGACTTCTTTTCAAGTGGGAGGAGTTGACTACATGAATCAAATGATACATTTCAATCACAATTTAATTAGAGCAGCGTGGGTAATTACCTCATCCAACCTAACATTGTAAATAGAAATCGACGAATCTTCCATTCCAATTGCAACGATGTTGTTGTCTAGAGGGTGGAACATGACGCAGGTGGAACGAGGGGGAGGGGGCATAAATTTCGCCATCACCTGAATGACAGCAACATTAAATTTGTCAGACCTCACAGATACACTGAAATAAAGCCGAGTAGCAAACAGCTCGCTCGCTCTAAGTGATGCCACACACTATATTAGCATGTAAAAAGCTTGCAGATTACCTTGAATGTCAACATATTAAACAAGGAGATTTTCCCTCCGATAGAAGACATAACGTACGAATCATTCTTTGAGAGCGCCATGCAAGGAACTGCTGCTTCAGCATTGTCAGGGACATCATTCGTCATTTGGAGGCCATTACTTGGTAGCCAGAGTTGCGGAGCCAGACTTGCCGTGGCCTTTTGGTTAAAACCGAAATAGAAAAAAGGCTCAGTAAAGTTTGCATTAATAATGTTTGTATTAGACACAGGAGAACACATGCACGCTCATGTCATAGGTAACAGAAACGCGAATCACCTTTCCAGTATGATTCAGTTCGTTACGGCTCCATTTCCACAGCATCTGAATCCCTTTTGATCCAATGGCAAGAAGGCCGGCCCCGGAATTTGTGTAGAGAAGACGAGCAACCTTGGAACGAAAGTGCAGGGTTTAACCATACATAAAAAACAGTAATGCGTTAAACAAGTATCCTATATACACATAATAAAAAAGGAAAGGTTGAAAGGAATACCTTATTAGTGGGAGCCATAGTAAGCGGCACACCCTTACCATCTGGCATAGTAACTGTTTGGCATTGATTGGGATCAACCACTTCTTTCAAATCCCATTTCTTCTCTGCGCTGCTTGCTGCTTTGGGGTCATGGCCATTCTGAATGAAATAAATAAAAAAAAACAAATAAACACCAAACGAACTAGTCAGATGAACAAGTAATTAATTTGTTTACTGCTGGGCCAGAATATCCCAAGGCAAAAACTGCCGTGTGGTAAAACCATCAGCACCTTAAGATACTTGGAAAACAAAGGGTGCAGGGTGTGTACCTTATGTTCCTGCTAACATGTTTGAGAAACAACAATGTTAGAAATCTCAAAGTGCATGTCAGTACCGTCAACATTTAATTTAATTGTTTACAAAACTTACGACGACAGGTGCGGCCTTATTAGCAGGAGGGCTTTGGTCCGCATTTTCCGCCGCGTTTGCGGGTGGGCTGGTTTTCGGAACCGCGGCCACAGCAGAGGTCGATGCCTAATCCATCATCGATGTTGACCAACAAAATCAAAATTGGGCAGTAATAAGCTGAGAAAAATGATATTTGGTAAGGAATTAGCGGATAGCAAAGACGGAACCTGTGTCTCAGCAGCTGCTTTGGATCGAGCTTCGATGTTCCTCAAGTATTTGATGCCATCCGCATTAGCAAGGATTTTGAAACCGCCACCCTTTGTAGAAACGCCGAGCAGATTTCCCACCTTGTTGAACTTGAAGCGAGGGAGGCTCTGAAACGAAGGCATATATGGCCACCCACGTCAAACAAAATACTCAATCTCAGAAAGAAAAAGGAAAAAAAGAAGGAAAGCTAGCGCAGGCAATACTCACGGGAAGACCACCGTCAGCATCCGTACTGGCCAGAATGTTGACGTTGTCCATATCCCAAAACTTAATTTGGCTATCTTCACCAACAGCCAGAAAGCGATTCTTTGCCGTATCGAACTGCACGACGCCAGCAGATCTGGTGTCCAGCCCGGAATATGTTCTCTTTATCACTCCTTCAGCTTCGTTCCACTCAACCAGGAAAGAATCTCCGTCCTTGCTCGTGCCGCAGGAGAACAATCTACAAGAGGAAAGATCAGCCGGTCACATGCAACTCTCACTAACTGGAAATATATATATCTCCGGGTGTTGCATGCCCTTCATTTTCTTAATTACCTGTTTCCATTGGCGCTGTAGAGCATGCAAGTGCACCACTTCCCAGGAGCATCGTAGTCCACCCGGGAGCCCAGGGTATCGTACAGCCAGGCCTTTATTTTGCCATCCACAGAAGTGGAAAAAATAAACTGCATGAAACATGTTGCGGAGGAGTCAATCACTAGCTCATTCACCCTTCAAAGTCAGTTAGTTAGTGCACTCTTTCTTACGTACCTTGAGGCTTTCCTTTTGGTGAGGGCAAACGGAATAAACGGCCGCTTCATGACCTTCAAAGTTAAAGAGCTTTCGTCCGCTGAAATCCCACACCTGTACGTTCACAACACAACACTTGCAAAAATTAATAATCACGAACACGTTCGTTCGTTCGTGTTGCCACAAGCTTGCTTTTCCATCACCTTTATCAGCTTATCATCTCCGCAAGTTACAATGCACAGGTGCTTGTTCGGGCGAGAAAACGCCAAGTCATTGACACGACCAGCATGAGCATCAACCTGTTATGAAATATAAGACTAGGCAACATGATCAGACAGACAGAAATTGCAAAAGTTCTATACTAGATTGATATCATAAATTGATCTGAACGTGCCTCCAGTTGCTGTTTTAGGTCATTAGGAGCTTGAACCATATATAAATGAATCAGATGCTTCATGAAAGCGACCCCTGAAAGAGAAAAGGAAATTAGGGAAATTAAGTGCGTTATAAACCATTAATGATGCAACTAATTAAGTTTCCTTACAGCTAGCGCTTACCAATATAATTCCCATCTGGGCTCCACGTTACGCGGCTCACAGACATGGTCGAGTCTTTCGCGTATGCGGCCTGTACAAGATAGAGTTCCAATTAATAAAAGAATTCTGGCACTTGCAATGTGTACAAACAAATTTACTTTGTAATATATAGACAATGCATGGGATGATGAATAATGGAATGCAAACCTGAAATGATACAGAAAAAGAACCGATGCTCCACGTTTTGAAAGGCTTTGTTACCAGCTTCTCTTTCAGCGCCGTTTCCCAGATTGAGATTTCGCCGTTTCCACAACCCACTGTTTCAGGAACGATTTCTTTATGCAAGTACGTATAAAATTATTCAATTGTCTTTATGTTAAAGCTTTTGGGAGGTGAACTACTATGATCAAAGGATCAAGATTTCGATTCTTGTTGACCCTCCATTTTAAACAAAATTATCCACGCTCCAAGTTGAAAGAATTATTGCGTGAGAAAGTGTGTAAAGAGACATATAGAACTATTCGATTGCCTCTACTCATCAGCTTAAGCTCTGGGGAAGATAAAGATGATTCTTAACGTACGTGAGCTTCTTTATAATAACAAGGCATGCATCGTGGTCTATTTCAACATTCAACTTACCAACAACTAAGGAATGAATGGAATTATGAAAATCCAAGCTTGTCACCATCGATCCCTGGTGCAATGAGCAAATAACAGTTCTAGGAAGGTCATCAAGTGACCAAGGGGCCGCTGGTTGAAGCATAAGAGGAGATACGACCTGCAAAGATGGCAAAGAGTTGCTGTTATAGCAAATAGCGATGCAACGGTACGGGAAAGGAAACGCGCGAAACTGCTGCCTTAAGTAACTACCTCATCACCAGATGAGGGTGTTGCTCGCAACCGTTTCAGCAGCTGCTCATGCTCAATGTTTTGATATTCCATCATTCCAAGACCAGTACAAGGGGTTCTTGGATGCTTCAGAAAGGAGACTGCAATGAACCGATTAACACGTGAGCTCGATGATGGATGGAGAAGGCACGCAAATAAACATTTCACAAATTAATCGTCCAAAGGAAAATCGGCAATAGAAAGATCATAAATACTAGTTCTTTAATTAGCAATTTCAACAATTAGGACAAGCCAACAAGGAAAATACAAGTTGAATAACAATTGCATCGACATGAGCCTTAGCAAACAATTATGGTTTTTTCCTCCAATAATTAACTGGATAGAGTTTAATTGCTATGTATTTTATACTGCCATCGAACAAAATAGTTGACTCTGCTGTTAATGTATAGCAATTAAACTCAACCAAGTTATACCTTGACTTGGTCCTCCAGGTAATGGTGAAGCAGCAACAGCACATGATTGGAGAGATGGGGAAGCACTTGCATTCACCATCCATCCCGCTAAAGAATTAACACTAGAAGCTGCCACGGCTGGTGGAAATGGCTGCAAAAGGAGTAAAAAAAAATGTAGAAAAGAAATTTAGTTATACAACATTCATGTTAGCACTTAGAACGACATTGAAACAAGTAGATGAGGTAAGGTCATACTCGGACCGGAGGATAAGAAGCAGGAGGCTTTGGAAGAATTACGACAGGATGCGAGGCAGGAGTAGTAGGCAGGCGAGATCCGCTTGGATTCGAACACGCGTGGTCCGTAAACAAAGTTCTGATGTCCGGATTGGGCCTCGGGTTCTTGCACAGCTGGTGTTGCCAATTCAAACTGCTAAACTTACAAGGCTTAATTTCAGAAGAGTGCACGATATCAAACAAGTTTTTACAAATTAAAAGATATATATATTTATTTAATGTTAAAGAAGCATTTTCCATAGATAAATGTAAGAAGAATTCAATGTAACTGCATGTATCACCTTTGATTGACGAGGGTTCGCAGCCGCGACGGCTTCAATGCAGGAAACACAAGCTTATCTTTGAAGACAGGGTTCATTTCAATCAGTTTCTTGAGCTCAAGCAGCATTATGCTCCGGGCTGACCTGATATCGCCGTACCTCGCTAACTGATCGTTATCCCTGCATTCAATCAAGACTACTCGTATTTAATAAAATGTAACAAACTTATATAATTGTCTTCTTCCCTATTCCCTACTCAGCACATAAACATTACCTGAAGTTGTCAAGGGTTAAAAGAAGTGCCATTTCTTTGTACAATTCTTCATTGAATGTTGCAAATAGTTTCAGATCGTTCACCAGTATGTCGACAGCCCTCGCTTTCTCCTTCCTGACCACAGAACCAGAAAATTGTAAGCATGACATGACATCAATAAGATACACATAAAACAAATACGCAATATTTTATTTTATTTTTTTTAATTTCGCAATCAAATACTTTGGTACGTACGTATTGATAAGAATTGCAATAAGCATGTATTACTTAAATACAAGCCAGTGCTTCCCAAACCCCATGTTTTACAACTACACTAGCTAGTCTTTTACTAAATGAAACAAATTGTTGCGTCATCCTTCAAATCTTGTTTGCATTTAGTTTATGATGTTTTGTTGAAAACTTGTTTGAATAATACAAAAAGGGATAAATGTTATTTTTATTCATGTTGTGTTGAAACACACAACATCATTGAGTAGAATCTCAATAAGGTGCGAATCTTATTGAGATCTCATCTAATGACAGTGAGATGTTGGTTGGCATGATATTTTACACAAAATAAATACGAATAACACAATTCAAAATCATGTATTTACATGATGATTTAATTATTTTACTGTTCTTTTTTTTATTCTGTATAATATATCTCCCCTTATATTTAAAAATTAGTTTGTATTACATATCCATTCAATATTAGTATTGGTTCTCGTAATTGTATATCCCCGTAACATAAGTTTTTGTTTCATTTTAAGGTTATTATACACTAATACAAGTATGAAGAAAGTCATTAAATAGCCTTATAATAAATAAAATATCTTTATTTCGACTAAATCACCTTTTATTAAAATATTTAAAATATTATTACTCTATCTGTTACTTTAGTCATATACACACTAATTAAGAATTCGAAATCAAAACTTAATTATAAAATAATTTTACCAAAATACACTCATTAATTTGGTATTTTTTTTATGGTGCATAATTAATTTGGTATGTTTAGAATAGTATAATATATATAAAAGTAAAACTGTAAAGTAAATTGTAAATTATTTTTATTATTATTATTATTTAAAAATCACACATTAAAATAGACCCAAAAACTTTCCTTGAAGCGTAGATAAAATAGAAAAGAGACACCTCCTCTATCTACTTTTAACTATCATTATTTTTTACTTTTAATTGAATATTTATTCAATGTATTGGGTTGTATTTGAGTCAAGATAAGATCTAAAAATTAAAAATTAAAACTTAAAAGTAAACCTAGAGTAGCATGTTAATATTTCCTCTCTCTTATTTATTGCCTTGTTAAAAAACCAATTAATGTTTAATGCCTTATTAAAAAACCAAATAATGTTTCACTGACTTTTTAAAAGAAAAATCTTATTTCAAAAAAGTGGTATAAAAGAAAAAGCTTCTTTCAAAATAATAATAATAATAATAATTATTATTATTGGATGACAACTAGTATTTAAATAATAATAATATTATTAATGATAATTTGTTAAAGTTTAGAGACAGTTGTACTCACAAAAATGTGAGATCCACCATAATAGAGCTCACAATAAATCACATATCTTTGTGAGTTTAATTATTCCAATTTTTGTTAAATGATTGCCACGGTAATATAATCCTAAATTTTTTTTTTTAAATGATTGCCACGGTAGCATAATCCTAAAAATTAAGCATGGTAAGAAAATAAACCTATCCAAGGCTTCGAGATACTTCTGCTTCCTGATCTCAAAGAATAATTTCATGGAGTAACGATTGTCATCGACTTTGGTGAATCCAAAGAGGTACTTCTCAACCACTTCCCACTCTCCGTCCAGCACCTTCTCTTCCATATACCTCACATCGAAGAACGCTCCTGATTCTTGCTCCATCCTGCACACAACACATGCATCCACATTTCCAATTCACCACACTTGATTAATCATCACTCACAAACAAACAAACAATCAAATCAAATAATAATAATATAAATAAATAAATAAATAATATTAAATAAGTTGTAGTTCAAATGACAGATCTCTTAATACTAGTGATTAGGGGTTAATGAGGTTTAAATTAGGGTTTTGATCTCCATCCGTTTACCCTCATTTCTTACCCCCCTCTCTCACTCGATCTACTACTAAGAGTTCAAAATTTAAAAAAAAAATCATAATAATATTAAATAATTAATTACAACAACACATGCAACGTTTCATACTTGGTTAATAACCACTCACAAACAAACAAATCAATAATAAAAATAATATTAAATAATAAAGGGGTCTTTAATTTACTTGTGGCGAGTCTCTTTGAAATTCTCTTCCCCGAGAAATTGAAGGATGAGGTACACCAATTCCTTGCTCAAAGATGCTGATGCCATTTTTGCACCTCCCTCACAAGACCCACACCACACAGAAAATGAAGGGCCTTAGTGAGATTTGGGGTTGGGAGTTCTGAAACTAGAAGGAAAAATAAAAATTAAATTAGCCTTTTGTTTGGCGAGAGTTTTTCTTTGAAAAAGAAAAAAAAATCAAAACAAGTTGATGAAACCTTTGTGCTGGTTCTCTCCTTCTGAGAAGAGGACCAAAACGACAGTGTTTTTGTGTAGTATGGGGGAAGGAACGGTGTGTGCTAAGTGCTTGGGGGGTTGTGAATTGAAAAGGAAGAAGAAAGAAAGAAAAAGAAAAAGCTTCCCCGGAGAAAAAATGAACAGAGCGCAAAAGACGAGAAAAGGACAGGAGAAGAAACCGCAGAGAGAGAGAAAGTGAGTGAGACTGAGGTTATGAGTGGGACTCGCTTCTTTCGATGCGTTTTATAATGGTTCACACTTGGTACCCCACAGACCTATCACTGATAAGCTGTCGTACTTATAAAAGACGTGATAAGCAACCTTATTATCGGTTGTCTAGAAGGAGCGTGCAACGCGTGTGGGGATTGGTGCAGCCCCTTATTTCCCGCAGGGAGCCAGCAACTCACAACAGTCGATGTTATCGTGTAATAATGACAGAGAGATGTAGGATTATGATCATTTTTGAACATTTAAACTATATTTTTTAGTGTAATAATGTAAGTGTGGAGATCAAAGTTGCAAATTAAATTGTTGCAGAATTTTCTCTCTTCGCTATTTTTTTGGTCATTTTTTTTTATTTTTTACTTAATATATTTGGATGAAAATTACATTTAAATACATATAATAAAAATGAGTCTAAAAAATTAAAAGCAATGGCTAATAGCGAACGGAAGAAGTATCATTTCTCATAATAATATTAGTAGTAAGGGAATGGACTCTCTTAATTACTATAGTATATTTTTTAATTAATAAAGTAAAATGTAATCTCTTACCATTAATTATTTTGTTGCATATGTCATGTGGTGGTCTCACCTTTTTAATTAATAATGAAATATCATATTTTACCTTCTCAATTAAAAATTTAATGTTGGGACGATTTATTTCCTTAGGAATATTATATTCTCATAGTCATCCTCTTAATAAATGAAGTAAAAATTAAATGCAATTATTAATGTATTTAAATCTTAAAAAATAGGGAATGATCCTTAAGTGAATTAAGTGTGATCTTTTACCATTAATTTATTTATTACTTATGTCATGTATGTAGCACACCTCATTAATTAATGGTAAAATATCACACTTGACACATATGACAAAAAATTCATTTGAAAGAATTCATTTTTGTTTCATTTAGTAGGTAGAATAATGATTAGGAGGATAAATTAGGATCATACAATATTAGTCTTGTATACATTTTTTAAATCATTTACTATAATTAAGAGGATATTTAAAGGAATTATTAAGAAGATACAACATTACCTTAATAATATATTCTATATATTTCAATTTAAATGCCTATTTAAGGTTAATGTGTAAGTTAAGGAAAAATTAAATATTTTTTTATAATAGTACAAAGTTATTTGTGCATTAAAAATTACTTTTGTTAATACATTTAATAGTAAAATATTTAGACAAAATTCTAAAAACCTTCAAATATCAAAAAATTGAAAATTCAATTAAATCCGATGAAGTATCCTTTTACTAATTTTTACAACAAATCTTGTCAAGTGAAGTAAGTTATTAAGATATTAATTTTACTATTTTTTTAAATATAAGAAAATTTGTAAAAAAATAGTTTTAAGAAAAAAATATCATTACTCCTTTTATACTATTTTTAATGAGAATAAAAAAATACTCAATGTTCTTAATGATATTTTATTTGAAAATCTTTTATTTAGATTAATCAACGCCATTTTCGTCCTATTATATCAAGAACACAACATATCTAACTATAAACCTTTATAGGGATATAAATCTCTCAATGAGGACTTTTTTTTTTTTTTTTTTAGGATTTGGACTCAAGATCATTGAGCATAAAACTAAGATTCGCATCACCTTAGTGAGAAGATCGTTTAATGAATCTTCTCAATTGAATTTACTATCATGATCTCTCGCCATTATGAGACTCATTCATGACCCCATTTGGTAATACATTCAATTGAGACAATCCATTTTTGAATTTTATTTGGAATTAAGTAATGTGCTCTTCGATTTCGGAATAAGACATTATTAAATCGTAAGATTTTGCTCACTAGATTTTCTTAATGAAGAATTTTTTTTTTGGGAAAATTCTTAATGAAGAATATCAATACACACGTAATTGAGGAAAGTATCTTTAGTGGTTAGTTTTTCTCTACATAATTTATTTCTTATGTCTATTTAAGTGTTTATTTAAAAATTATTTTAAATTATTTGTCCGTTGAGAATTTTAAGAAAATATTTTTTTTTCCTTTCATTTTTGTCCTTATTCTATTCAACCCAACGAAAGAAAAAGATGTGAAACTGCAAAGAGATAGAAAAAAATAGCGAATAAATAAAAAGAGAAAATAGTAATTAATTTAGTCCAAATAAGTTATATTTTCTTTATATTTGTGCTAATTTAACGAAATATTAATCCTTGTGCATAGAGGTGTGAGTGGATCATATTGATTCAAGCATCTGATGATCCAATCTGGAATTGGCTTGGATAAGTTTGACCAGTGACAGATCCAAAAAATTTAGGTTGTAAGAGATAAAATTATATAAGCATAACAATAAATTTTATATAATTACATTTAAGCATTAATAAGGTAATTAAAAATCTATTTCAAAACTTAAAAATATAGCTTTTACAATTTTAATTATATCTTAAAATGCTTTGAATGTTAACCTATAAGCAAAGTAAAGTAAAAGTGACACATTTTACGTTTTAAAGTAATAAAAGCGATTAAAACTTATTTTTTTGTCTTAAAAACAAAAAATTTTATGTTTGTATTCTAAATAGGCTACAAAATGAACCTTCATTTATATTTTTGGTAGGCTTATGATTTGAATAATATTTTTATTTAGAGTCCAATCATACCCATTAAATTTGGTCATTATATATAGAGGACGTGAAATGACACCCGTTGATTTATTTTGGATTATTTTTTAAGTTTTGATTTTGTTTTCCCTTTTGTTACCACTTATTATGATTTGTGAATTTTACAAGTGTCTTTTATTAGTGTGTTGTGAACCTCATGAGATTTAAAATTTATAGGTTATTGTTAACATTAAAGATAGATATTTTTCCCAAAAAAAATTATTTTCATTCATAGCGAAGTCGAACGACACTTACAAATTGAAGACAATACATCAAAATTAACGTTAATAAGATGCAAATACATTCTGTATTCTGAACAAATAGAAGAACTGAGCCTCTGCTCCTCTCCCGAATACTATCAATGTCTAACTATCTTTTACGTCGAAGACCAACACGGCAAGTGTTGCAGTTTGAAGAATACATTTTTCACAATAGATCTGAATATCATCATCTGTAAGACTCTCCATAAAAAAAATATGACAAACGGGGAATAAATACACCATAAAGAGGGGAGAAAAGCACACCACAAATGGGAAACTAAAACACCACAAAGGGGATAACCTAGGAAGTACGGACACTTCGTGAGATTGACGTGTACCTATGTCTGACACACCGAAAACACTAACACATGAAGACACTCATCTGACACACATGTAGCATGTGTTCAAAAGTGTCCAAATGAAAAATTCATGATTGGCTGTGTCCAAGCGTGTCTAAGCTACATTCAAAAGTTTTAGTAGGATTTAGTCCCTGTCATTAGGATGAGCCGTTAACTATTGACGTGACAGTTAACTTGATCACGTGACAATTATGTGTTGTTCACGTGACACAACCCATCCATTTTAAACTTGACTCGCCCAATTGATGATTCTCTGATAGCACTAGATACACTTGGACATATTTGTTGAAAAACAAGTCTGAAGCTAATCAGAAACTAGTTAGATTCATTGTTATGATTGAAACACAGTTTCATAAGGTGATCAAGCAAGTTAGAAGTGACAATGCCAAAGAATTATCATTGACATCCTTTTCGGAATCCAAAGGAATCATACATCAATTCTCTTGTGTCCAAGCCCCACAACAGAATTCGGTTGTAGAAAGGAAGCATCAGCATTTGTTAAATGTTGCCAGGGCATTATTTTTCCAATCCAAGGTTCCAATCTCTTTTTTGGGGGGGGGGCTGCATTGCCACTGCCACCCAGCTGATCAACTGGACACCTGCTAAAGTCATTAAATATCAGTCTCCTTATCAGAAACTGTATGCAAAAATGCCTCCATATGAGTCTTTAAGAGTTTTTGGATGCCTATGCTTTGCTTCAACACTTGCTGCTCATAGAACAAAGTTCCAACCAAGGGTTGTGGCTGCCATTTTCATTGGTTATCCTAGTGGTTATAAGGGCTACAAACTTTACAATTTACAATCCGGGGAATTCTTCATTTCAAGAGATGTGGTTTTTCATGAGTCCATTTTCCCATTCCACCAAAGTTCTGCAACTCATGCTGCTACTGAGCCAGACCCTTTCCCTGATGCTGTTCTTCCAATGCCCCAGCAAGATATTGTCATTTTACATCCACCACAACAGCAACCCTCTGCACCTGAAATTCCACCAGAGTCCCCCACTGATCCACCTCTACCGGTCCGAAGATCAACAAGGTTATCTAGAATGCCTTCCTATCTCTCTCAATATCAATGCAATTCTGCCACTGAGCCCTATCCTATTTTTGATTTTTTCTCATATGCCAACCTACAAGATTCATACCAACAGTTTGTTATGTAAGTGGATGCAATACCTGAACCTACATTTTATCACCAAGTTGTTGCCTATCCTGAATGGAGACAGGCCATGAAGGAGGAAATTGATGCAATGGAAGCTAATGCCACTTGGGACTTGGTTCCATTACCTGCTGGAAAACACAAGATTGGGTGCAGGTGAGTTTATAAAATAAAACACAAGTCAAATGGTAGTATTGATCGGTTCAAGGCTCGTTTGGTTGCAAAGGGTTACACCCAACAAGCTGGGATTGACTATCAAGAAACATTTTCTCCTGTGGCCAAGCTGACCTCTGTCAGAATTCTTTTGTCTATTGCAGCAATCAAGGGCTGGAACTTCCTATAGTTGGACATCAACAATGCCTTCTTAAATGGTGACCTTGTGGAAGAAGTGTACATGGAGATGCCCTTGGGTTATCACAACAAGGGGGAGAATCTGGTGTGCAGGCTGAGAAAATCTATCTATGGGCTTAGACAGGCCTCCAGGCAGTGGTTCCAGAAGTTCTCTACCTCCTTAATGGAACATGGCTTCACTCAGTCAAAGAATGACTATTCCCTCTTTACTCAAGGTTCAGGAACAACTTTGGTGATTTTGTTGGTCTATGTTGATGATATTATCATCACAAGTGCCTCAAGTGATAGAATTCAGCAGGTTCAACATCAGCTTGAAGGCATGTTCAAGCTCAAAGTGCTTGGTGATTTGAAGTATTTCTTGGGGCTGGAGATTGCAAAATCAGTTGCTGGTATTTCACTTTCTCAGCACAAGTATACACTTAGCTTACTTGAGGATACAGGTTTTTTGGAGGCTAAACCTGAAAATCTGCCAATGGAGCCAAAACTAGTCCTATCCATTAATGATGGAGATCCTTTGGAGGATGCATCTCAGTACAGAAGGATGATTGGCAGATTAATGTACTTGACAATCTCGAGGCCAGACATTAGCTATGCTGTCAATAAGCTCAGCCAATACATGTCCAATCCGAGGTCCACTCACTTGCAGGCTCACTAAGTTACAAAGCTAACTAAATGAAATGAAAATACATTCATTTACTCTAATACACCTAGTTGAGAGTAAGGGAAAATGACCCATATGTCTATGTAGGAATGGTAAAAAGGGTGAGGTAGACAAATTTTTTTGACGAGTTGAAAATGTATGGTCACCATTTTTTTGGTGTGTTTGTGAATTGGCAGGTTGGCTTGTGAGCTTACAAAAAAGAATTAACATTTGAGTTAATTAGTCTAATTTTTGGAGTAATAGTTGAGTATGTTACCCTCCTAAAAATTGTTCATACTTGCGATTAAGCTTCTTTTCTCAAAAGACCTAGTTCTCTAACACTTTAACTTGATGCTATGTTCTATAGTTATTGCTACCATGATGAGCTCAGATCAAACATACCTAAATTACAATCAAATTCTTTCTGCAAGAACCAAGATGACTGACCACAAAAATAAATAAATAACGGTGTCCAAAAAAGCACAAAAAGAAATCATAGCCCACAACTACAAAAGCACAAAAAAAATAACGTGTTACTATGTTAAGAGGTTACTACGTTAGGAAGAACGAGTAGTAAACAGTCAATACTAGAGTTGCCGTTGTTTTACTTCATTTTGGCCTTAGGGTTGGGGGAGACGAGTTGGATACTGACCTAGTAGAGTTACACAGGCCTTTGGTCCAAAAATAATAAAATAAAATAAAATAAAATAAAAAATAGAATTATTTTTTCTCAACCTCCCTTGCCTTGTTCCTCCAACACTTCAACTCACTAGTTAAACAATTTCAACCTGACAAGTTTGTGATGACCTCGCATGCCCCAGTGCAGTGTTCAAAGAGACCAAAATGGCAACCCTGGACTATCTAATCGGTCCGGAACCTAGGTGAGAACACTTTCCTTCTAATAACTTGATCATCCTTCCATTTTACACTTCTTTTTCATATGCATGTTTTCCTCTTTTCTTTCCTTAAATATCTTGTATTAAATTGCATTTTTAGTTTTAAAAAAATTGTCCTTTCTTTACCCATTTCTTTTGATCAATGTGTGTCTCTGGGCTGCACAGTCTTTAATTGATAATGGAAACTCTCAGAATCCGAAGCCAGAGAACTACCAAGTGAATAAATTTCATGCATGATGGATAGAGATGCGAACTACGTCTCTATTTGGAATAAAATGCAAGCTCATTGACATTACTTTCAAGTGATAATTTCTATATACATGTTATACATTGCAATAACTATTTTCGTAAGATTACAGTGTATTCTTACAAATTCGAATTCCATTCTTGTCACACTAAATAATATCATTGAACTGTTAAGAGTAATTTTGTCATTGTCATAATTAAGACCGGTGCTATTGCACAATACTATGATCATGATGTATGTACCTAGGTACTTGACTGTTTCATTTTCATTTTGCAGGATTAGTTTCAAAATAGTCAATGCACATCGATCCCTGGATGTTCTAAGCAGCCGCAAAAGCTCACAAATTAAAATAGTGAAATGCAATTAGTCCTTCTAATAGGGCCAAAATATGTCAAATCACATTGCCTAATTAACTGAATAGAAGCTAGTCAAGTGGATCTCGGCGCAACGATAAGATTGCTGCCTTATGATTTGGAAGTCACAATTTTAAATTCTAGAAAAGGTTTCTGTTTGTAAGAACAAGACTGCATGCATCTACTCTCCTCAAGCCTCATTAGGTGATAGGCTCATCAACTAAGATGCCCTTCTATAAATCAACATTGAGATGGGACAGGAACAAATTTTCTTGCGAACATACTCCTTTGTGTCCTGATTTCAAAGATTGGTGAGGTGTACTTGGCTCCTCCTCCCTTCTCTTCTTTTATTTCTGCCTCCAAATACCAACATGCCTCAGAATTCTTGTAAACATGATCCCTCACATGAGGGTACCCTTTGCCCAAGTAGTTTGAAGGATTGAAGACAGGGGTTTCTTTCTCAACTCTATTATGCTTAGCCCTGCTTCGATGCAGCAGATAATCCTCTGGATTGTAGAGTGGTGATTCTTTCTTTGGCATTGAGTTTTCCCTCAAGCAATTCTCTATCACCTTACTCTCTTCCCTTAATTTTTCTCTTATGTCCCTAATGTTCCTCCAGAGCTTACTTGACCTTGACCTGCTGGTGGTGTTCCATGACTTGGGAGTTGACCATTTGTTGGAATTGGGAGGGACACTGGTGGATCCATAAGGGATTCTGTTGCACTGGAAGCAGAAGGTCTTGTGTCTCTCCAAGTTAAAAGCTTTTCTTTTTGCAGCATCAGACAGACATGTATATGCCTACACAAAGCAAAAGAATGGAGTTGTGATTTTTTTTCTATTTTTAACTCAGAACTCGGTGCTCAAGAGGGTGAGTCTAAGAGCAATGGTAAAGTTGCCGTCTTATGATCTAGAAATTATGAATTCAAATCCTGAAAAACAGACTTTTCGCTAGTGAAAGTAAGGCCGCATATATTTACTCTTCCCGAACCTTACGGGGTGAAACTTCTTTGTGCACTAGGCCACCCTTTTTAACTAGGAACTTGGTGCTCATTGTTCAAGTATTTCTATTATAACCAAATAAAGGGGAAAAGGAAGATTCAAAAACTAACCTCAGATAAAAGCTTGAATGCAATTTCAGCCTTGGGGTGCTTATTCTTGTCTGGATGAAGTTGCAAGGCTGCATCCAAAGAAGAGTCCTAGTTATTCACAAGAGATATATAGACAAAATGCAGATTGCATATAGCCATAAAATGACTTATCTAAACCTGGGAAAATGTTATTTCGTCATAGTTATTTGGGTGTCAAATTGATATCAGGAATTTACGTGTAAATGAATGGAAAATTTAGGTATAAGACCAAAGAATCAAGTAAATATGGTGGTAAGTGATAATACTTTCACTTAATTCTCTCGTCCTACACCTAAATTTCCTACTTATTCACACATAAATTTCAGTGTCGCATTGACACCCAAATAACTATGTCTGAATAACAGGATTCTTAAACATAAACCTACCAAGCTTATGGTATTGCCTGCGGATGGAATCTAGTGCTGCATTTTCTTCCACCTATGAGAAACCCCCCATATGGAGAGGTTAAATTTGCATCATATAAAAATAAAAAAAGGAAATCCATAAAAGGAAACTAAGTTTAGCAATTAACAAGCAAAAGAAGGAGTGAAAACAATAACAATACTTACTCCAAGAATGCAATACCAATCAACGAAAGGTGCCTCATTTGTTTTTGAGAGAAGCCTATGAACACACTCGATTGAGCGTGTAGAAATGGAGCAAATCTCCAGCACCAACTGGTTCTTGTAATCCGATGACGATTCTTGTCCCATTCTCCCCATTATTATTATTTGAGAGTCATGTGGCAGAAGAAGAACTGACTCAACAAAAGGTAAATGTGGTTTTAAACAAAGTGGTGATCGAGGTGTGTTTTTTCTCTTCTTCTTTTTTTTTTGGTTATTTACTCTTTTTTTTTTTTTTTTGAGAAGGAAACAATAACTAAGTGACTAATAGTTGTAGGTTTTTAGAATAAAAAGCAAGCATTGCGGAGTAGATTGTTGTTTTTGGGGGAAGAGTTGGTGGGAGATGAAGAGGTTAACGTTAATCTCTCCACATGGCAACACTTTTGAGATGGAGGGCCAATTTAATTTGGCCGTAACGTTTTTTAAATGTTTAATCTAAATTGGCGATTGAGGTTTAAATTTTAAAAAGATTTAAATGGAATTCAGTAAGTTTTGTTGCAACCAATAAAGGCCTGCAGCTGGAATCCTGGGGGTTTCGTTTTGGTAACTCTTGCTTGATTAACCACTTACATTATGTTTCAAATAATTGTCCAATTTTTTGTTATGCGAATAATTTGTCTACTTTTTTATTTCTTCATAGATTATAAAATAATTATATTAGTCTTACTATTAGAAGAAAAAAAAATTAGGTGCATTTTTTAAAATTATCCTTTATTTTAATGAACACTCGTCCTTTCTCTTAATAATATTTTGCCTTGTCAGTTGAACTCACTGTTATTCTTGTACATAGTAAAACGGAATGACTAAGTTCGAGTCATAGGGTGGATAAATGTATTTTTACTCGCATTGTCTTTTATTTATATTAGTGTGAGTTCAATTATCACTCATAAAAATAAAAAATTTTGTGGTCAGCAGTTTATTATTTTATATGAACTCATTTAATACGAGGAGTTTACTCATTGCTACTGAAGTGGGACACTATGAGTACACCCAAATAAAGTCATTTATCAATTGATAAAAAAAAAAAAATTAACTGTGTTTGAAAGCTTAAATTTTTTTTTTTTAAAATAGCTTATATTCAAAAGTGTTACGAGACATGTAAGGAGAAGCGGTTACCAAACATTACAGGTACACGTAAACAAACTTGACCGGATATAGTATGTACGTTTGGGGCATATGATAATTGCAGTAGTTCCTGTGAGATTAATCTTGGAACTTACAAGTACATGTAACGTCTGTAGAGTTACTTTAAAGACAAGCAAAAATAATCTGATATGTTGTTGGATTAAATTAGAACATCATAAATAAAATTTAAATCATATGTCAATTGTTGAATTTTTATTTTTATTTTTTACATGAAACGGCTGCTACTTTTATTGATGATCAGAAATATGAATACAAAGAGAATCAGGGGTGATAATATCTTTGCTTCAAATCTTACCACAACATGTAAGCCAATTCAATAAATGTTGTTCTAAATCTCGGGGCTTAGAGATGCATTGATCCATGACACTAGGTATATATTGCCCTTATCCCATGCTTTATACAATGGATCTTCAAGACTTGGCTTCATGAATCAACAAATTTCAACTTATTCTTTGATTTCAAAGCTAACTGCATACTTCTAGACCAAGTATGATAATTCTATGGAGTTAACACAATGAAAACCAAAGTGGAAGCCATGGTTATCAAACTCGCGAGTTTAAGTAAACTCGTGGAGCCTCCGTAAACTCGGATCGTAAACTCGTACGAGTTTACCTATTATTAAAAAAAATTTTAAAAAATTATTATGCTACAAAAATATATTTAATAAAACTTGAAATTCATAAATACATTTATCTCCATAACAAAACACAAATAAAGATGAAATATATGAGTTCTTAGTTCAATTCATACATAATACATAGTATTGACTACTGAACATCATAAGAAGCGAGTTTGTGATATGATGTCTTCAATCTAGAACACTAAAACACAAATAGCAATGCAGAGGTCACGCACCCTGGTGGGTAAGATCCCTGAGCAAATGATGAAATACATACGATGGATTAGCGACGGAGCACAAGCAACGATGGAGGAGCACAACGGAGCACGATTGTAGGCGCAACTGTAAATGATAATTCTAACATACTTAAATGACCTAAATCTAAAAACTCATAGATATGCAAAATAATATCAAACTTGTTTTGTCCCCAAAAAGAAAACCCTGTCTGTGGTAAACTTGTAAACTCGGCAGTAAACTCGCGATTTTATGCGAGTTTACCCGAGTTTACCCAGAAACGAGTTTACATGCGAGTTAACTCGATTTTATTACCTAAACTCGTAAACTTGTATAATTTTACGAGTTAAATCGCGATTTTGATAAGTATGGTGGAAGCTATATTTTCTCTTGGATGCAGAAAATAAGGGATCATTGGATCAGAAAGAAAATTTTGAATCTGATTCATACCTTGTACGAGCTGATTTTGATGAGTATTGGCACAATTCTGTTGATTCTGATCATGCTGAGAATGATGATTAGAATGTGTAGAGTTTTTGTGATTCTGATGACTTTGATCTTGTTGAGACTGATGATCAGATTGAGCAGAATTTGCATTATGACCTTCCATTCTTCAATGACACCTTTTATTCTTTTGCAACTCACCGATTGAAACCTCAAAAAATCATTCTATGAAGAATTTCAAGATCCCGTGGGGATAACTCCGTTCCAATGTGAAATCTCAAAAAAACAAAGAACAATTCTTGTTCTCTGATCTTTCAAAATTTTGTGAGAGAATGCAACAATTTTGCAGGATATACCGAATAGAAGAATAATGGAAATGCGGAAGAACATAAAAGAAAGAAAAATTAGAGTGTAGGACCAATCTTGACTCCTCGATTGATCACCAACGCGCATGCAACAAAGCTCTCTCAAAAGAGAGCTCTGATACCATCATAAAATGGCAGAGAATCGGTAAGATAGAAGGAAACCATTGATGAACTTGTGTTCAAGCTTTGGTAACTGAATGAGTTCTTCATTGATTTATCAGAGTTGTACAGAAACTAAAATGCTAGTCTGCGAGAAATTGAATTCTAAAGAATTTCTAAAGTTAAGTCTCGATGAGTGTTGAGCTAGGCTTTTATAGAGCAATAGTTAGCAATTGCTTGTGATACAAGTTAAGCAATAATTATCTAACTAAACTAACTGTCTGTTACTACTAGTAACATAATTAACTAACTACATATTTGGAAATTGTGCTAAGTTTGGTTTTGAGAATTGAAAGGCCCCGGATGCATTACTTCAGTGAAGAGGTGTGCAATTTGTTCTTTAGTATGTATAGGGAGAAGATGAATAAGTCCGAAAGTGTTTTTTTCCCTAACTTTGTGAAAATCAATTTCAATGTGCTTAGTTCATTTATGAAACACTTGATTGTTGGAAATATGTATTGTTGAATCAATGTCACAAAAGAGAGCAACACACCTGTCATTGGAAGTTTAAGGTCATTCATTAGATATGGCAGCCATTGGAAGTTTAAGGTCATTCATTAGACTTGTCATTGGAAGTTTAAGGTAAACGATTTCATAAACATGTTCATAACGTTCGGTGAATATGAATTTCGTAAATAAGATAAGTCATATTTTCATAAATTGGTTTAACAAAACATTTCCATATTTTTTTTAATAAAACGTTTTCATAAATGCTTTCGTAAAATAATCTTTTATAAATCTTTATTTTCTAAAAACGTCTTTTTATAAATTAAATGTTTAATTTCCATAACATCAAAATTTCTAAACTAAATCATACTTTATAAAATATGAACACAATTATAATGGCTAAAAAAAGTCATTCTGTAAGAGCGATATCACATCCTATGGCAACCTGCGGAACTTCGAACGATGTTCCCAAACTAACACAAAGACAAACATAGGAATTACTAGTGCATGAAATCAATGAAGTGACATATATGGATGCGACACAGTGTAACTAGACACTACTCATCAACGCTATAGCACCCTAAGAGCACTACAGAGCTGACACTGCAAAGACCTATGATGGCCCCAGCGGCATTGCGCCCCTAGAGCACAATTGCGTTGACCAGTGCAATGCCAGGGTGTCCCTGTGGTGCCATTGCGCTAGTGCCGCCACCAACAACCCTAAACAACTAAGAAAAAGGCAAAGAAGAAGATTAGGGAACTTACCACTCGTGAGGAACAATGAATGACAACCTTTGAGCTCCCACACTCCTCAAAGACGCAACTAAAACTTTACAAGGATCCACTCTTGGAGGGACCCTCACTTGCACTCATGAAAAAATAATAAAAATTATTATTTTCCAATGCATGCTAAGACTCATGAAGTAAAACTCTAGTTATAGGTGAAGGATAGCACCGTCACCAAACATAATCGATGTGGGACTTTGAAGTCAGCATTGAGCGATATTGCGCTCACACACCGCAATTGTGCTAGTGTTGGTGGAGCTTGGCACCATTGCGCTGCTATTGGGTCCAAAGTCAACTTTTTTTTTATTACGAAGGTCCACTATGGGTTATTTAGACATTATATCCTATGTTTTAAGGTCACTGAACGTATGAGTCATTACAATGATAAAATCTCTCATTTTGTCCTTTAGAAGATCCAAATATGAGATCGAGCAGTTGAAGGCTGATGTAAAGACGAACATTTAAAAATTTGAAAATAATGACAAAAGGGGTGGAGGGATAATAGGTAACCATAATAAAGTTTTAATAACCTAAAAAAATGTGACTAAGTGGACAGTTAAACTCCTTTGACCCTTTATCAAATACTAGTGGCTTAACAGACATTATGTGCATGTCAAGCCATGTTTTTATTTTAAAATATTAATAAAGATCAGAATATAAGACGAAATTGTAAAAATAAAATGGCAAAAAATTGTTTTTCACTTTTATGATGGTTAGTGATTTTGAACATAATCTTTTATGGAAGTTATAATTAACTATGGAAGTTAATTAACTCGTTAAGAACATGGAATAGTGGTTGTGCAAACACGTACTAGAGGTAAATAGTGAAAAACAAAAAGACATTTAGATAACAAAAAAAAAATGAGAGAGCAAGAAATAATTTATACAAGGGTGTGTTTGAAAAGATGAAAATATAATTAAAAGTAGTTAAAACGTTCCAAAACCTTTATATAAAGGTAAAGATGACTTGACTTGTCAAAGGAATTTTTAGGCAATGTGCTAAAAATATAACACATGACAAAACAAGAATATATTTTTATTTTAATTTTTTTTACAATGATCATACATGTTATTAGATTAACTTTAAATAGTATATGACTCAATTTAAATCATACATCAACATTATGACTAGATGATGTCACAATTTAAATAAACAAAATTATGGTTCGATAGTCAAATAATATGACTTGACTTTTCAAAGTCTAGTTCTGATTTTGTAGCTCATTATGTCAGGCTATTGTGAAAAATTAGTAACCCGAACCACATGGTACTGATGAAAAGGGAACTCCTTCCACTTTTGGGTACATTTTAGTTGGAGACCCATAACACTTTGACTGATGCAGATGAAAGATGACATTTACAGGGAAAGAAATATTGCCTAAGATGAAGGGTCATGGCCTATAATTGATGAATTTTAGATAATTTGCTAATGTGGTAGGTAGATGTCAATATAATGGAAATTTTTTAAAAATAAAACAATGAAAAAAATTATGTTTCTATGATAAATCAATTGTAAAGTTATTCTTGAAATAGTTCATTTATAATGAAAATAGTTCATTTTAAGAACATTTTTACAATTAATTTATTATAGGAACGAGATTTTTTCATTGTTTTACTCTTGAAGAATTTTCGAATATAACCCACCCATATATTTCCCGGTAGAATCTAAGGCTTAATAAGGTATTTTCAGTATTACTTTGATTCAAGCAAATAAACACTTTCTTTTTTAAGTTATTGAATGTCGTGTCTATAAAAGAATTAATGATGAGAGTTTTTTCGTATTTTATCTTATATAATATATAAAGTTGATTTAATTTTTAAATGTATCTTATGTGTCATATTTTTACATTTTTTAATTAAAAAAACAAAATCAAATCAAATGAAAGCAATTAAATATAAAATGGAAAATATGATTACATTAAATAAAATATTAAAAGTAATTGTCGATTACACAATTTCATCAATTTATAACAAAAAGTTGTATATTTATTCAATTCCATTTAAATATGGTTCTTTTATCAAGACCAATGCAGTCCAGATTTCATTCTCCAAGACCAATTCAACACCATTTAACCTCATTAATTTATTTATAAAAATAATTTCTCTTAATTTATATTGTCTTTTCATATTGGTATAACTTCTTCAGCTCGTTGATACACCAATTATGCAATTTTTTATTTTGATTTTGAATTTATTTTGATATATTTTAAAGTATCACATTAACTCTTTCTTAAACTTTTAAATAATTATTATTTTACATGCATCCATTTTGCCTTGAATACAACTCATGGCTTCCCAAATAATTCTTTCTCATTACTCTGCAATTTTCTCTAATCTCAGTTAATTCAAAAATTAACTTTTTTTTGCTTTTAGCTTATTAATCTAGCTGCACAATTTTTAATACTTCATCCCGCCATCCCCATTAACTCTTCCACTTCTCGCCAATATTTTCACTTCCCCGTACACACTTACACTTCATTTCCATTGATCTCCATAACTCTCCTTCTTTTACACTCTTTTTCTATTCAAGACCTTCTTCATCTTCTTCTTACTCTCTATTTGTTTTTGGCATTTCTATGTTATATCTAATTTATGCTTCTGCTTGTATTTTTGTGGCTGATGATGCGTGGAGGTTCATCGATTTCTTTACCTTCTCAAGCTATTTTACTCTTGGTAAAACATTTTTTTCCTTTATATTTTTCTTAAAGTTTTGATCTTTTTTAGATGGTGATATAACAAGACAGGATTCACTGCACATAAACTTTATATAGAATTTATACGTTTCCAAACACATTTTAAAAAATCTAATATTATTCTATCTTATTGCACTCTACAATGCATGAACAGTTTAAATCATGTCATCATTTAGCATGGTAAGCATGGCAATGTCAATAAATATTGTTTTTCGTTAATGAAGATCAATTAAGGGTAGTCACCTCATTTATACAGATCATTGAACCTCATACTCATAATTATTTTCTTTTACTTGCAACCTTACATTTTTTTAGTTATCATGTTATGTCAATTGACAATGATATGTCAAAAGTTTTATACTGTTAAGATATCAAAATTATTAATTTAAGTATTTTTTTATTTCAATTGCAAGAGGCTGATGGAAGAAACCTTAAGCTAAACTTCATAATAATCTTTCAAGGACTTGATTATATGGAGATATGGATGCCTTCTATTATATCTATTAATTTACATGATCAGATAAGAAATGTGACGAGGGTGCAAGTCAAGTAGAATAGTCTCATTAATGATTTTGACATAGGGATGTTATTGATATTGGTTTTATAAATGCAATTTGGTTATTTGTTTGAACAAATTATTTTGATTTCATCCCACTCGGTAGTGTGCCTTTCATCATATTTGATTCTCATGTTAGTAAATTATTGGTGAAGGCATGTAAGGAAAATGTGAACAATGTACGGGTACTGCCAAATTCTATAAGCTTAAATAAAAAAAGGCACTTCACCTTTGTTTAATAAAATGAGTAAGCTTCTTTTAACCTCAAATAACTCGCTTACTAATTTAAGTATGCATTATAGGAATGCCAACTGAAATTAATGAGTATTGAGCATCAAGATCCTATAATAGTATATTTTTTCCAAAAAAATACAGTAAAACGTAGAAGTTTTGAAACTTGACATTTTGCTGTTAGAAAATTGATTTGGAACAAAACCAAATCTAAAAGAAAATAATGCTTACTTGTGATGGCCAAACGGGATATGGATGTGAAGCTTCGAAACATGAAGGAAGCCATCTTAACATGAATGTTAAATAATTTGTATGGAACACAAAATGTTATACACAATCGTTATGAACTTATGAAGATGAGATAGAAGTTTAAATATTTGTACGAGGCCAAAAAAAAGAGTAGGAATGTTAAGAGATGGATGAAAATGAAAAGCAAGGAGTATGGAATGAGAAACATAAAGGTCACTCAAAAAAAATGTACATAAATTTAATCCACTACTATTAATTTGAACAGATGTTCTCAAACATTTTTACAAGGTTTATATCAAACTTATTCTCTCTCTCTCTCTATATATATATATATACATATATTTATATTTTGTATTAAATTTTTGGTTAAATAAGTTTTTGTCCCTTTATAAATCATGGATTTTGATTTTGCATCCTATTAAATATTTTCTTTTGTTTGGGTCCTCGATAATTTTTTTTATTTTAGTTCTTAATATTAAGTTGGATCGTCAAAAGATGACGTGACAGACAAAAATTAAGTGAACATCATAATTTAGTTAAATATGGTCAAACCAAATTTTACCAATTGTTAAACCGGTCTAACATGGTTAAACCAATTCAAACCATAAATCAATTTGACCACATTTTAAACCTAGTTTAACCCTAAATTTTTCAACATTTCTGTGCATCGCACAGGTAATTATACTAGTTAGAGTGATATAGTTGTTAGATAAAGGAAAAATATCCTGTGCAGGTGAAAAAGAAACTATAATCATCTAACGAGTCCCATCTTGCATCATCTGTTCGAAAGACATTATGATTTTTTCCATCCTCGCCTTAGAAGTCACCATCATGTGTTAGTGGGACTTAGGTGAAATGTAACAACCGTGCATTAAATGGCCTTAGGAAGAAAGTTTGTCCAGCTTCAAGACGATTTTGGTACTGACTTCTTAAATATAGCTCTAAATCCTATTCACTTTGGCATCACTAGTTTTCCGTTGAAGCAAACTGTTACGGGCTAAATTAGAGTCCAATACATCTGGACTCGTCCTAAGACCCAATCAGGACCTGAAAATATTGACAGCCATCATCTTGCACATAGGAATCAGATTGCTCCCTCCAAGGATGTTCCCGGTAATCTCGTTTCCTTCTAAAGTATCCGTTAACACAAACTAATGACTCAAGATAGAGTTTGTATCTGGACCAAAACAAAATGTACGGTATAAAGCATTTGGCGATGTCTGCTATGCTCCAAGTAGAGTTTGGTGTGTAGTGCACCTGGCCATGACTCAAGAACATCATTTACTTGTCTTTCAAGTTTAATGGTTTGGCAAAGCATATGATTTTTTTTTCTTTTTTTCATTTCAAAATTGACATGTTCTCGACGGTGTTACTCCACAGGCGAAGGCAAAGAACATGTATAAGAAGGTGGTGAGGCGGTTGCAAAGGGGCGTTTCTTCTTGATCAGCGTCAACAACAATGGCGAGTTCTCGCCGGCGCGAGGAGTAATAAAGATCCTAAATGCACAAAAAGAAAAGAACAAAGAGGCGTGTACCTTCCTCATGGCTTCTATAATTTTGTCCAAACACAACTTAACATTCCCTTAGTTTCCTATTATCTTTCTCCAATGAAAAAAAAAATTGTAAATCAACTTTGCCCCATATCCATCACCTTGCTACAAATAGAGATTTAGCCTTTCATCTTGTCACTTCAATAACAAAGGTTCTCATAGGCAAAACTCTTCTTTAGAGACTCCTTTTCAAAGTCACAAACACTAAAATGGAGCTAACAAGTAACAAGCTTCCAAAAGAATATCATAATAGCACTACTTTTAAACTTGAACACCATAATCCTGAACAAGTTTAAGTTAATATCCCTTCATGCCTCATGAATTTACCTTTTCATAAAGACCAACTATCACATGTTCACACCAGATATTTACCACATATAAACAACTGCACAGCATATAACTCAAACTTAGTCATAAAAAAATGAAAGGGACCTTGATATTTTCCCAAGAAAGGAGTTTTCCTATCTTCACCAATATCTCCGTCACATCCAAGCTCAGTAGGCAAAAATATGTTTGAAATTTTGAGCAACAAGCCAATCCTATCCATTTTGAGATTATGCATCAAGACAGATCCTCAAGATTCATAACTTACAACCCTATTAAAATCCCTTTCATAATAATGTACTCAAAAGACTAACTCAATTGCAGCAAAGGAGGATAAGTTGTTTGCAACAACAACTAAGCCCTATCCCACTAGATGAGGTCGGCTACATTGATCAGACAGTAGTGTCTTGCCATAACTCATATGTACATTCAAACCATTAAAATCTAAATCTCTTTCAATAGTTTTACCTATAATTTTTTTTAAGTCACTCTCTACCTCTAGCTGTTGAACCACATTCCATCTAATAGACTCTCCTTACTGAAGTATCAATAGGCTATCTCCACACATGCTCAAAACACCTAAGACGAGATTGTATCATCCTTTTTACAATAGATACTACCCCAACTTTTTCTCTAATGCATTTATTCCTAATCCTATAATGTTTAGTCTGTCTACTCATACTATCTTGTCTACCATGAAAATACATTGCTTGCAACATTAAGCAAAATGTATCTATCTACATAACAACTATGTACACCAATGAAGCAGTGTATACTAAAGCATACAAACTGAAATCAAAGTATTGATCAGAAATGAGATAAAAAGTAGCAATCCAATATGCATCTGAGTTTGAAAAACACAATCATATAACATGACTCACAAGTTGATCACTAAAGTACTGCAAGACCGTATGAACCAATAAAAAAACAGAAATAATGCTAGACTACAATGTCAAGTTATCATGAAATATTTGATAACAAGATGACGTGAATATAAACCAACAATATTATTATACCATATTAAGCCTGCAGAGTAATCCACTTCTCCAAATCATTAACAAAAAATGTTTCTCCTCTTGGCAAGTTTTGAAGAAAAGATGGGATAAAAGCTTAAACATGAAAATTATGAACTAAAACAACTCAAATTTACTAGACAATGATTTCATATATTCAATCAATTCTGCCTTCTCTGAAACTGAATCGCCAAATTTGACTCATGTTTTGCTCCCAAAGAACATCAGGCAAAACAGTAAACAATTCAAGCAACTTGCCAATACTGTATTTCCTGATAACTTGTCACATGAACGCACTCAATAATATAAAAATAAAACATACCGTATGGGATGAAACAAACAAATAAGGAAGGTCAATCAATATTGCTTGCAAAACTAGCCAGATTGCCTGTACACGTCAGGTAATTACCGATAAAGCAGTGAATACTAAAACTTGGATAACAAGAAGCAAAAGAGCACTCATATCTGCATGTTAGTTTGAACAAGACAATTATCTCAATCTGCTAAAGTAAAATAATAAGGATGATTTACATGAATTTTGAGTCACAAATTAACTACTTAAGTAAGGCCACATCACATACCACCATCTCCATGATATCACCATAGGTTCCAAGTGAGAAAATGAAACAATTCGATAAAATCGGCAGTAGTTCAGGCTAAGAGAGCAGCAGGACAAGATGGCAAGTAACAGGAACCGATGAAGAAACATAGTTTGAAATAAACAAAATATGTACTCTTTAAGTCATATGTTAAAAGTCTCTTAACTGTTGGATGCAATGCAACCACTGGCCCTGTTATCTCGAGGACTCATTTTATCCTGATATAGCTTTAATAGCAGATATGTTTCCTCCTCACTAAAACACATCACAAACCTTTGTAGGAACGCATCCTCATGGAGCAAAAATGGTGCAAGTATGCTAGCTTTCTTGTTCATCAAACCTTTTGCAAGTAGATACCGGACAACAAAAGCCCTTGGTATGATCCTATTCTCCAAACTGAGTCCAAAAATTGTGGCCCCTTTGACAAGAGCCAGAGAATCCCAACCCAACTGATTCACCCAAAAACTCATGACCGCATTTATCTTATCACATGATGTTAACATACAGTGAGGCTGCCTCCTAAAAGCTTCAAGAATGTGTTTATCGGACCAACCCCACTTCTTAAAGACTCTAACTTTCTCATCCCATTTAGATTCACTTATGCCACATTTGGCTTGCAATGCCACATCAAAACCCGATTTTGAAGGACTAAATCCAAACCCTTTTACTTTCTCCACCACCTGGAGCAACCTAGTAGTTGAGAACAGAATAATGGGGCGTATGTGAGGCAACCCGGCAATATTTGAATCACTGACTCCACACCCAATCAAAAAACTGACATTACATCTCCTAATCCTAAAACTTGATGCCATTCTGATGGCAATCAAAGAAGTGATTGTGTTTTTATCAGATTGCAAGTACCTATGGATCAATTCGTATGATGGGATTATATTGTCGTTCAGGCTTGAACGCAAGAATGAGAGGGGCCTTGGTGACTATGGAGACAATGTCACAGACGGAAGCGCCTTTGGAGAGTAAAAATTGGAACTTTGGCAAAACCCTATCGTGGGGTTGGCAAGAGAGCAACCATGGTTCCTTTAGATGATGCTGTGAAGCTGTGAGTGAAAGAAACCCCAATTCCTGAAGAAGGCAAGGACCGAGTCGGGTTTGTGCGGGATCTTGAAACAAAGCCTCTTAGAAGCTTGGAAAGCAGAATCAGGGAAAAGCCGAGGTTGGCGATGATAGAAATTTAGTGTGAGAGAAGAGAAAAATGATGAAAACTAAACTTAGTCTCTATTGATTGAAGGCATGAGCCCATATATAGATACAATGAGGTTGCTTGTGCTGCAAGCAATGCTATAACTAACAAGTTAACAACCATAACTACCAAACTAACATAACTACCTATCTAACTAACTTGCTACAACACTAACCATCATCCAATAACTTTGGATGATTATCATCTAATACCGCCCCACAATCATGGCCATCCCAAACAGTTTTGAACAAGTTGTGAAGGCCAAGATTGGAAACAATGTCTTTGAAGGACATTGGGCCAAGAGGCTTGGTAAAGATATTAGCAAGCTACAACTTAGATGAGATAGGTAGCAAGTGAATGAGCACGGATTGAAGTTTCTCGCAAACAAAATGGCAATCAATTTCAATATGCTTCATTCGCTCCTGAAACGCAAGATTATGAGCTATCTGGAGAGGTGATTGATTGTCACAAAATATGGTTGCTGGTGTTGTTGGTTTCATGGCTAATTCAGCTAACAGAAATGACAACCACTGAATTTCGCACGATGTCACAGCCAAGGCCATGTATTAGGTTTCACAGGACAAGCGAGAAACAACATTTTGCTTCTTTGATTTCCAACTAATGAGTGATTTTCCCAAGAAAACACAGAAACCAGAAGCGGTGTTGTGTATCAGGGCAACCTGCCCAGTCTGCATCTGCATAAGCATGCAGCTGCAATGGAGAGTCACTTGGAAAGAACAAACCGAGCCCCGGTTCTTCTTTGACATAACGAAGAACTCTCATAGCAGCTTGGTAGTGTATGGAAGTAGGGGCAGCCATGAATTGGGCCAATTGATTCATAGCATATGAAATGTCAGGCCTAGTAGTGGTTAGAGAGATGAGACGGCCTATAAGTCTGCGATATGCAGAGAAATCAGTAAGAGGATCCCCTGCATCCTTAGACAATCGTTGTGAATTGTCCATAGGAGTTGTGATTGGTTTACAAGCAACAAGAGAGGCATCTTGAAGAATTTCCAATGCATATTTCCTTTGAGATAAGGATATTCACGATGAGTTCCTAGCAATTTCCAATCCCAAGAAATACTTAAGCCACACCAAGGTCTTTGATTTTGAAAGCATCATTTAAGAAAGTCGTCATTTCCTGAATTGCCACCATGTTGTTGCTAGCAAGGAGAATGTCATCAACATAGACCAATAAGGGTGTGAATGATGTGGAAGTAGTTTTAATGAAAAGAGAGTGATCTGAATGTGATTGGAGATAACCACAAGAGGTAAGGGCATTGGAAAATTTTGAAAACCATTGCCTACTAGCTTGCTTATGGCCATATAGTGATTTCTGCAGTAAACAGGCCTTATTAGGACTAGATGCAGGAAAACCTTGAGGCAATTGCATGTAAACTTCCTCATGAAGGTCACCATGTAAGAAGGCATTGTTAACATCAAGTTGATGTAGATACCACTTCATGATAGATGTCAAAGCCAAGAGCAACCTGACAATGGACATTTTTGCCGCAAGGCTAAAAGTATTCATGTAATCCACACCGTGTATTTGATTATATCCTTTAGAAACCAAACGAGCCTTATACCTCTCAATGCTACCATCAGCCTTCAATTTGACCTTATAGACCCATTTGCAACCTATAGGATGCTTTCCAAGAGGAAGGTTAACCAATTTCCAAGTGTGATTCTGCTCCAAGGCTGCAATCTCAACAGCCACGGCATCTCTCCAGCAGGCATGTTTCACAGCCTGAGCATAAGAACTTGGCTCAGAAATAGTAGAAATGGTAAGAGCAAATTTTCTATGAGCAGGAGACAAAATGTCATAGGATTTGACAGAGTGAAGGGGATAGGGAGTTTTGGTGGATGCTGAGGAGGAAGCTGCAGAATTTTTAGCAAATTGCAGTGGTAGTCCTACAAATAGGGAGGTGCTGTTTTGAGTCTAGATGATCTTCTAGGTTGAGGGACTGAAGAAGCCTGCTGAGTAGGTGGTACATCAGGGGTAAGAGCAGGATCAGTTGTGCTGGAGTGAGGGGAAGAAGTGTGAGAAAGGATGCAGTCTGTATCTAGGCAGGGTGTGTAGTGAGAGAGATCAGGAAAAACAAAATCAGCATTTTGTTCTGCTGGGATAGGGTAGGGAAAGAAACTCATAGAAATGCACATTCCTACTCATGAATATTTCTCTGCTGTTAATGTCATACAAGACAAATCCCTTAACCCCAAATCTGTAGCCAAGAAAAATGCATTTTCTGGCCCTTGGGTCAAGCTTAGTTCTGTTCCTATAAAGAGAATTGGCATAGGCAAGGCAACCAAACACTAAAGGACGGTTAGGTCAGGATCCTTATTGAATAAAAGTGAGTGAGGAGACTTATCCTAAAGTGCAGCAGATGGGATTCTATTGATGAGAAAGGCTGCATGCTAAACTACAAAGGACCGATTGGCTTGAAATAACAAGGCTCTAGTGACATTCAACAAGTGCTGGTGCTTTCTTTCTACAATAGCATATTGCTATGGAGTCTCTACACAAGATAGTTGATGAACAATGCCTTTGGCAGAGAAAAATTCCTTCAAAGCAAACTCAGGGCCATTATCACTTCTAATCTTCTTAACTAACTTGCCAAATTGAGATTCAACCATAACTACACAGGCCTGCAGAGCCATAGGAGCTTCAGATTTTGCCTTTAACAGATAAAGCCATACATGCCTGTTATGATCATTTACCAAAATGAGAAAATACTTACGTCCCTGCAGAGATGGCTCTGGAAGTGGACCAAATATATCAACATGGAGCAAATCAAAAACACTAGATGACTATGAAGCACTGAGAGCATATGGCAATGCTTTTTGCTTGGCTAGATAACAGATATCACAAACAGAACTTTTAACAGCAGTAGAAATAGAGTCAAATTGTGTATGCATTATCTTTAATTTGTCTCTAGGTACATGACCAAGGCGAAAATGCCACAAATCAAAAACAGATTGTTGAGCAAAATTTACAGAATGAGAAATTGATGGAAGCAGATTACAAGTAACAGATTCCTTCAGAATATAGAGGCCATGCTCCACATTAGCAAGTCCAATCTCCTCCAAGCTGTGACAATCCTGAATTGCACAAGAGTCAAAACAAACTCTATGTATGCAATCATTATTAAGGCAAAATTTGGTGATGGCTATCAAATTGAAGGCAAAATCAGGGATATAGATGACAATGGTGAGACAAATCCACCATTAAAGATAATTGTGCCAGCAATATGTGAGACTAGAGATTGTCCATTAGGCAAAGAAATATTGATAGGAGGATCAATAATTCTGTAAGAACTATAAAAATCCATGGAACAACATATATGATCAATGGCCCCTAAGTCAAGAATCCCAGGCACAGAAACTGATCTCCCTGAAGATGCACCATTATTTGCAAGATTAAGCTGAGTTGAAGAAGAAGCAACCGAGCCAGGCTTCTGAATTAATGCCAAGAGACTCTGATATTGCTCAGCAGTGAATCCAAATTGAACAGAATTAACAGGTTTATTCTCAGCAGTGGTAACAGCAGAGCCAGCAATGGCATCAGTGGTGACTGCATTGACTCGTTTATTGGTGGATTTAAATTTGTAACCAGCAGGGTATCCATGTTTCTTGTAACACTCATCTACTGTATGGCCACGGAATCCACAAAATGTGCATTTCTTTCCCTTGGATGAAGCAGGGAGCTTGTCATTGTTAACTTGAGATGAAGCAGTAGAGAAATTGAGCATGAGTTTAGCATCAGGTGCACATAAAAGTTGTCTCTCATGTTGAATTACCAGGGAAAATATGCGATTAATTGGGGCAAGGGATCCATAAGAAGAATTTGTGACCGAGTAGTTTGAAAAGAATCATTAAGCCCTTTCAAGAATTGAATGATTCTATCAGCATCATGCTGCAGTTTGATGACAGAAAAAGCGCCACATGAACAAGGAGAGGGGCAAGAACAAGAAGGCAAGGGACGAAAGACATCAAGCTCATCCCATAGCACCTTGAGCTCAGTAAAGAACTTTGTAACAGAAAGCTCACCTTGTCGAAGAGATGCAATTTCCTCTTGAAGGTCCGCAATGCGAAATAAATCCCCTTGTTAAAACCTATCCTTGAGTTCTTGACACACATCACATGCTTTATCCAACCAAATCACACTTTGAGCAATGGAAGGATCAATGGTACGAATTAACCATGATAGCACCATATGGTTACACCTTTCCCAGCGTGCAAAAAGAGAAGAATCTTTAGCAGGTATGGTTATGGAGCCATCAACAAAAGAAAGCTTGTTCTTGGAAAGCAAGGACATTCGCATTGCGCGCGACCAACTATGGTAGTTGGATCCAGTGAGAAGAGACGAAACAAGCACGAGAGATGGATTCTCATTAGGATGGAGATAGAAAGGGGAAAGAGGATCAAGTGCAAGATCTTGGCTCAGCGGTGGAACCAGTGGCAAAACCAGCGGCGGAACAGAACCAGAATTGTCCATGGAAGCCATGGAAAAAAAAAAGAGATAAGAGATTTTAGAGATCAGAGAAGGAGTTGCAGAGGGTGAAGAACCATGGAAGCGGAAGCAAGATCACGATGATACCATGATAGAAATGCAGTGTGAAAGAAAAATGATGAAAATTGAACTTAGTCTCTATTAATTCTATTGATTGAAGACATGAGCCCATATATAGATATAGTGAGGTTGCTTGTGCTGCAAGCAATGCTATAACTAACAAGTTAACAACCATAACTACCAAACTAACATAACTACCTATCTAACTAACTTGCTACAACACTAACCATCATCCAATAACTTTGGATGAGTATCATCTAATAGGCGATGAGGTAGGGAGCTAGAAAAGGGAAGGGAGGAGTAGTATATGTGGAGAAGCAATGGTGAATAGGGAACAGTGAAGAAGAAGGGCAACATTTGTGGGTTAGTGGTGGTGGTGTTGAGAAAGTGTTGCCTTTGAGGAGGTAGAGATTACTTTGAGTGTGTAGCGGTGGGAATTGAACAATGTGCAGCAAGTGAGCTTCGTGGTGGTGGTGGTGTTGTGAAAGGAATAAAATTGGAATTATGAGACGAACAGAACAAACTTCGGAGGTCACAATGGAAATGAATGATTCACATTTGAGGGAGCCACGGCGGAGCCTCCTTTGTGTTAGGGGGAATCACAGTGACGCCTGAAATTTTAATTTTTTTTTTTATATATAATAGTAATCTAATCACTCAATTTTATTTTCTTTTTTTAGTTTTAACTTCATCTAGTACCTTTTGTGGTTTTTGTCTAAATTAAAAGAGTAAGAGAAATATGTTATTTTTCTGTCCATTCATTTTTTAACATATACAGTGGTGTGTAGTTGAGAAAATATAGTCTTATTGTATATTTATTATTTTATCTAGTTTTTAAAGATTGATTTTGTGTTGAATTGAAATACAATTTTGACTTTACTTTTTTAAAATTCTGAGTTTTACAAGATATTTTGCATTTTTTTATAAAATTATAAGTTGATTATTTTTGACATTTTAATAATTTGGGAAAGATTATTGTTTTCAAAGTCAACACGATGTTTGTATATGAGTCTCTTGAGTTTTGATTGTGGAATTTGTATTTTTCTTTTATAATAGATATAGTATATTCTATGCATAAATTTAAGAGTGGTGCTATTTGTATACCAACATTGGTGTAAATACCAAGAGTCTCTTCTCACACACATCATGGGGCTCACACTCACCTCGTGGGATGTGAGTGTGAGGCTCATGATGAGTATGAGAGGCGAGACTTGGTGTCTACAGCAAAGTTGGTGTACAAATAACATTTTGTAAATTTAATGTGTAAAACTCTTTTTTTTTTAACTAAATGAGAATTCCTCAATATAATAACTTAAACCCAACTAGGGCAAGCAAGAAATAACTCTATTTTGATCATCCAAAAGTATACCAGTCTCCACATTAGTCCTTTTCAAAAACATTGTCTCAAATTAGTCTCTTAATAATTCAAAATGTCTTTGTATTAGTCTTTTTAGATTACTAATGGAGTGATCACTATACTTTTAGAGAATTAACAAAATCACTAATATGTGATTTTTTTTCGTAACGACCCAAAAATCGTTATTGACACACAAGAGACTAGTTCTCTTTACAATATATACAATTAGTCCTCAAGTTAATCTAAATAGAGAAAATTAGTCCCTACAAATTATAACCCTAATTCCCAAGTTAATGATGGGGTTTGGGATTTTTGTGTGTTTATATTATGTTTAATTTAAGGCTTAGTTAGGTAATTAGGTACTTAATATTGAGATTATGGGTTTAATTAGGTTTAATTTGGGATTTAGGGTTTAAATTGGGGATTTTGGGAGTTAATAATTTGTAGGAACATTCCCTATTTACATTGACTCGGGGACTAATTTGACGCCTTCTCAACCAAGTGTCACAAAAGCATCCAAGGAGCCATCCAACATGGCACTAAGCGTGCCACATTAGCTTCCGTTAACTCACACTTCACAAAGCCTTGATGCCAAGGACGAACTTGATGAATGGGTGCCAATTCGAGGGACGAATGTGAGAGTTTCCAAAGCTTGGGGACTGATTTTCCCGATGCTACCAACTCTAGGGACATGACATATTTGACCCTTTACTCAAATTTTAACAGCAGACAGAGTAATAAAGCTACAACTAAAAGTAACAGCATATATTGACTAATAAAAATGGACTATCACTCTCATTAAGCGTGAAGAGTAAATTGAAGCACTCCAAAAATATACCCAACAATAAAGATGCCTTAATAAGATCTTTTTTTTGAAAAAAAAAATTACCTTGGAATTGTCAACCTAATGAACTCTCAAGAACCAATTATTTCAAGAGCTTAAGCTATTAAGTGAATTCACATGAAAAATGGTTTAAAAGCTGGACCAAACTGCTCAGACTCTGTTTGAACTGGTCATTTCTCTAGTTCAAGCATTTTCTGATTCAACTACAGTTTAACCATTGACTTACGGATCAGCTATACTTTTAAATGATTGAACCAATTAAACCACGAAGTAGAGGTCTCATCGGTTCAATCTTCAATTCAGTTTTTGTGTTTCTGAAACAATGCTTATGAAAAGACAAGGATTCATTGAACTACCAATCACTTGTCATAAAGGCTCAAACAATTTCAATCAACAAATATCCCAAAATTTTAAGCTTTAGATGACGGCTCTTTAATGGTTTTATATCTAACATAAACAAATGCTCAATTACTCAAACCTAGTCATGGGTTGAGCTTCTAGTAGCCATAAAGAGTAAAAACAAGGGAACTCGATATTCCATAGGTTAAAATGCCCAAGAAAGAAGCTTTGCTCTGCCCATTATATCCAGGCATTGTGCACAAAAGGTCTTAAAAATTTCAAGCCAAAAGCCAATCTTATAAATTGAGAAGCTATGCACAAGGACTAGAACACAAACATTCTCTACAGAGCATAACTCCTTTAAAAGGTTCATCAAAATATAATCAATAAACTGACGCACATATGCTACCAAGGAGGGCGAATAAGCGTTGTTTGCAAAATTTTTCAAACTGCACTTAAATGTCAGTACTCACTTCTACATATATAACTTTAAGATTTAAATCCTCCAAAGCAAGGGTGGTTGTAAAGTGAGAAGGTGAGGGATTATTCCCTATCAGACCAATATAGTGGTACAGTACCCACATTGCACTAATCTAAGGATAGATAACCCATCACTTTCTCACTTTACCACCACCCTCACTTTTAAAAATATAAGAGACAAAAACAATCAAAGAGTAATCATATCTGAATCTTCCATTTCAACAAGACAACAGTCTAACTGAACAGTTTCCACCCTATCACAGCCCTGCTCTTCTATCTTGGCTTAGGACCAGCTATGTAGAGACTGGCAACAAAGCAAAACACAAGCAAAGTTTAAATAGTGTACACTAATGCTTTCACAAAATTCCCCATAAAAATTAACTGAATAACTATGAATCACTCATTTTTTCCCTAAGCTGGACAGGATCTCTGATATTTTATCAATTCAACATAGTCTGAAATTGATGCCAACAAAAGGAAAAGGATATTTGATTCCAAGTTGTCCAACCAGAAAAACAATTAGAAATTCAAGCAACTTGTCAATCACATAGTTCCTGATAATAAGTGCATGATTACCCATTTCCTTGAAAAGAAATAATATATGGAGTATTGCAAAAAGACAGAGAAGGTGAATCAGTATTTCACAGAAAGGTATTCTTACCACAAGACCTTTTTCCCTTGGATCAATTACTTCATTACTAGCAATACATGAAGTTATTAACGTAGATTAGAATTGTGAACAGAATCAATAAAGATTTCAATTCAGCCAATGAAACAATTCAATCAAATTAGTTGTAATTATGCAGAAGTAGAACAAGTACTAGAACAATATGAAGAAACATAATAGATAGGGGCACAAAAAAGTCATACTTATAGGTTAATCATTTGACAACTGCTGGATGCAACCATTATCTGGGGTAACTTGAATATTCATTTTCTCCTTATATAGCTTTAATAGCTGATAAGTTTCCTCCTCCCCAAAACATGTCACAAACTTTTGCAGGAAGGTCTCCTCAGAGAGTCTAAATGGTGAAACCAAGCTCGCATTCTTGCTTCTCAAACCTTTCGCCAATAGATACTGGAGAACAAAACCCCTTGGAATGATTTTCTTCCCCATATGAAACCCAAAAATATCCGGCCCTTTGACAAGGACCAAAGGATCCCAACCCAACTGATTAACCCAAAAACCCATCACTGCCTTAATCTTATCACATGACACCAACATACAATTAGGGGACCTTCTAAAAGCTTCACGAAAGGCTTCATGGGACCAACCCCATTCCTTTAGGACACCAACTTTCTCATCCCACCTTGATTTACTAAGAGTATGCATTGCAAGCATGGCTAGGCTAAAAGTTGATTTTGAAGAATCAAATCCCCATTCCTTTGCTTCCTCCACCAACTTGGGCAAGCAAGGTGAGCACACTATACTAGGCCACTGCCTTAACAATCTGGCAATGTTTGAATCAGAAACACCATGATCAACCAAAAACTTGAGATTGGGAGTCCCGTTAGCACTATAGGAAACCGTCTTAATTGTACAAGTCACACTGTCCTCATCAGATTTCAAGAACCTATGTACCAGTTCATAGGTAGGGACTATACGGTTCTCGAGGCTGGGGATGAGGAACCTAGGGATCCTACTCACTATGTAGACAATGTCAGAGGCAGAAGCACCTTTGGAGAGCAAAAATTGGAACTTGGGCAAGACCCTCTTGTTGGGGTCGCAAGAAAGAAGCCATGGCGCCTTAGAGATCATGGACCTAAGCTGTGAGTCCGAGAAACCCCAGTTCCTGAAGAAGCTGATGACCGATTCAGCCTTCTCTGTGGCCTTTGATCGAACACTTTTCGAGACCTTTGATGCGGATTGTGGTGAGAATCCAAGGGTGGTGATGAGGTAAGAGGAAACTGCAGACGAAGATGGTGAAGTTGTTGTGCAAAAATGAAGGGAGAATAGTGGTGGCGTTGGTGAGAAAGTGATAATGCCCTTGAGGTAGAGAAGGGCTTTCTGACGCTGGGAATTGAAGGTCAACATTTGTTAAGCAATCTTATCAATGAATACCCTAGTTTAAAGTTCGAATAGAACACAAAAAGATTCCAACTTTCAACAGCGGTGGGTGGTGCGAGGGAGGGAGCAGAGATTTTGATGTGGGATCGTTGTTACATGAACCAGGACGAAATTGTTGAGCCCTTGCGATCCAGGGCAATTTATTGATGTAGAAAGTCGTGTTTGTAAATATGGTAGATTGCTATTAAATTTGACCATTTGTTGCACCATGAAATACACAATTTAAAATCGAATAAATAAATACAAATGTTTTGGCCAGCATGACACTCGTGATTACGTGGCAAGGCCACGTCAGATTCACCAAATTGCTAAGCAAAGCCACGTAGGATTTGCCAAGGCGGTAGGTGAATAACACACAAATTCGTCAACCCTCTTGGTAAATCACCCACAAATTCGCCAACGTGGATGCTACATGTGCACTATATTTGTCAACCGGTTTAGCAAATTTGCCCTCGAGTAATTTTACATTTACACCCATTTTACCTTTTATTTGCAAATAAAGTCTTGCTAACCCTGATCCTAACCCTAACCCAAACCAATAACCCTAATCCTACCCATAACTCTAGCCACAACCCTAATCCTATTAATCAAACAAAACCCTTAACCCTAAACCCTAAAAAATAAACATTACCCCTAATATTTAAAGGCCTAACCCTAAGACTAAACCTAAACCTAACCCTACACACTAAAAAATACAAATCATAACCTAACCTTGATATTCAAAACCCTAACCATAATAATCAAACCAAAACCCTAACCCTAAACCCTAAACCCTAAACCTTAAACCCTAAAAACAAACCCTAACTCTAATCTTTAAAACCTTGACCCTAACACTAAACCTAAACACTAAAAAATACAAACCCTAACCTTAACCTTGATATTCAAAATCCTAACACTAATATTTAAACCAAAACCCTAACACTAAACCCTAATCAAACCCTAACCATAACCTAAAACCCTAAAAACAAACCTTAATCCTAATCTTTAAAACATTAACCCTAATACTAAACCTAACCTAAACCTAACCATAAACACTAAAGATATAAACCTTAACCCTAACCTTGATATTCAAAACCATAACCTTAGTATTCAAACCAAAACCCTAACCCTAAACCCTAATTATAACCCAAAACCATAAACTATAACCCTACTCTTTAAAACCATAATCATAACCCTACCCTACCCCTAAACCTAAACCTAATCCTAAACACTAAAAACTATAAACCCTAGCCTTAACCTTGATATTCAAAACCCTAACCCTAATATTTAAACCAAAACCCTAAACCCTAATCAAACCATAACTATACTCCAAAACCCTAAATTCTAAAAATAAACCCTAACCATAATCTTTAAAACCCTAATGTTACCCTACCCATAAACCTAAACCTAACACTAACCACTAAAAATTACAAACCCTAACCCTAACCTTGATATTCAAAACCCTAATCCTAATATTTAAAAACCCAAATACTAATACTAACCCTAACCCTAACCATATCCCTAAACATAAACTTAACCTTAAACACTAAAAAATATAAAACATAACCCTAGACCTAATATTCAAAACCTAACCCTAACCCTAAACCTTTCATAAACACAAAACTACAAACCATACCCTTGATATTCAAAACCCTAATCTCAATATTCAAAACCCTATCCATAACCTTAATAATAACCCTAACCCTAACTACAATCTTAACCTTAATAATCAAACCTTATCCCTAATATAAACCCTAAACCATAAACTAACCTTAACCCTAATAATCAAACCATAACTATAACCAAAACCTAACCCTATCCTCAATCCTAAACCCTAAAAAAATACAAACACTAACCCTATTTTGGCTTGTTTGTTGCTCTAAGATGATCTTATATGAGTTTTGGCTTGGCATCACTATTTTTATCTTAGGCCAAAACCTTGAGTTTTTGTGTGTTTCCTTCAACTCCAGGAAGATGATCACTTGATGTGCGTAAATGATGATAATGATGATTTTCTCCTTGCTAATAAGGGATTCTAAGTTGATTAAGGTTTCTAATTATGTGGTTAACCCTTAACTAGACTAATTTAAAATTTTCTATTAAGACTAGGAGCAAAAATGGTAATCTTTTGTCACTTATAATCTTGATTATGATAATAAATCCTTATATAATAAAAATTGTAAATTTATATAAAATTGCATATAATAAAAATACATAATTTAAAACTACGTTACATAAAATTAAAATAATTGAATTAAAGATAACAAGGTTAACAAAGTGATAAGTGTCATATTTTGGTATTTTCCTAGGTTAGAATGACATTTATATGGATTGTTTAATATGAATTTACTAACCAAATTCACCATTTTTGATATAAATTTAGTATAGTTCAAGAGAATGGATGCATAGGTGTAAAATGATGTATTTCTTATCAATTTCCCATACAGATAAGAAGCATGGATCAAAGAGAATGCAAGGCAAGAAGAAATGAATGTAAAGTAAGCTTCAGTTCGCTCAGCGCCTCCTTAAGGCCGCTGAGCGAACTCTGTCTCCAACTGAGCTTGCTTAAGAGTGAAGTAACTTCAAGGTGAAGAAATCTCAAATCTAGCAAGCCGGTCAGCGACCTGTGTTTTAATTTCTCTATAAATAGAGCACGAACTCAACTCAGGAGGCCATCATCATCCATATACGGAGACAGAACAGAGACTTCAAAGGAGAAGACAGAGAAGGAGCCAAGAGCTTTCAAGGAGCACGGCGGCACTCACCATGGCGACGTGAGAAAATGTCATGATGAGCGTCCATCACTCTGCCCTTTGATTTCTTCTTGTAAGATGGATAGTTAATCCTCTTATTGTTGGGATTTGATGACTATTATGGTTTGATTGTATCCATTTTAACTTTTTGATATATGAGGCTATTGATTTCTATGATTTACATGATTTGATCTTACACTTAATGCTTGTTTTAGCCTGATCAAGTAGAACTTGATTTTAGATTTGATTTTGTGTGCGAGAGCGACATCATTGAGTTGGATTTAGATCAATTCATTTCATATGCCTAATTGCTAGACATAGAGTTAGGTTTATTAGTTGTTTTAACACCTGAAGCTATATCGGTTTGTTTTGTTAATTGTGCGAGATATCAACAAATAACAATGGGAACTGAACGATTCTCTCATGCTTGAAAGAGATGAGTAGGATAAGAACTAGTGGCGAGAAATCAAAGAATTGATAAATTCATACGCATTGAGTTAATGGTTATAAGAAAATTGTAGTATGAATTAATTCCCAGCAAGCTTCCTTATCTGCTTCTCATTCGTTGTCAATTTTATTGTGTGATTTTACTTTATGTATTTTCAAATTAAAATTTTTAAACCAAACAATCCTCTTGTTTAATTAACAAACAATAATGGCTTTATATCACAACTCCTAGAGGACCACAACCCATCCACTATACTATAATTGAATCCCTTGATAATTTGAGAGCAAAACAGTAGATAGGAAAAACAAATAGAAAGAGTAAAAAATCTTTCAACACAAAGCCAACAAGAAAAACCAAATTAAATTAAACCTAACAAAGCCACTAATGCTGAGTATTAGAGAGTGGCGGTCTAAGATGAGGGTTAGACGGTCTAGGATGAGGATCAACTAACGTGTCAGCCTATGATGGATAAGTATATGGGGGCGGGTAAGGATACACTGATGGTGGGTAAGAATGTGGTGGTGGTGATGATAGGTAAGGGAATGAATGTGGTGGGTAAGGGTATGGAGGATATGAATATCCATAATGATATGGTAGTGGATAGTAATTTGGTGGTAGAGGATATGGAGCAACTGATAGGTGAAATGGTGGGTTAGCAACATCAATATTAGCTATGGCAGTGACCTCATGCTGAGTACTTTGGTGGCTCGAAGACTCAGATTTTTAGTATTACTAACTCGTTTTCGTCCATTTCCTAATCTAGTTCTTCTTCTACGACGTGGCCTCCTATCACCCTGGTTATCGTCATTAAGGGGCCGTGGAATGTTAGTCATAGAAGGCGGAGCTAACTGGAGTTGTTCCCTTGAAATTCGGTCATGCTCCTGTAATGCAGATAGGATAGCCTCGGCTGATGTTCGAAGCTTGTCCATGTTAAATGTAGATTGAGGATCAATAGACTAAAGATGTTTATCTACAATGTCATAACAAGTTGAAAAACCAATAATTATCATCAATAATACAAAATAAATCTTTTTCAAAAAATTATTGACATAGAACTTACCACTACTCCTAGAGTCGCCAAAGTGCAACCAATCCAACGTCGAGTTATTTTTTTTATACCATTGCATGTATTTTGAACGTGCAGTAAGTGGCATAGGAAATGGTCTCAGTGGACTTAAGCGATAATTAATCTATTGGATATTCATACAGAATATTTGATTATATATATATATATATATATATATATATGTATGTATGTATATACAATCACCTGGTCCATAACACAATTACACATTTGAGTAATAATACATAATTACACATAATGCACATAATCGTTAATGGCCGATCTAGACCATTTAACTGTTACAGAATACAAAACAATAATTGTCGTCATGCGTAGACGAAAAGGGATAACTCTTGCTATTTCTCGGGGATCCTCTGGCTTCAAGACCTCAAGCCGTCTTGCACGGCCTCGTCTTCTTAGGTATACTAGTCATGCCCACTTGGAATCATAAAGGAGTGAGGGTGAGAACATTGCATACTCAGTGGGGTCTTTCGGGGCATAACTACTCGTTTTCACTTCAGTTATGGTTCCGCCGCACAGGAGGTCTCTAAGTGGCACAGTTATACTAGATCCCTACTTGTTATTATCCATTCTAGTCCTGAGCAGCATTATCTAGATTACTAGGTGATCGGGGAGTTCTAATCTTTTCTTTACTTATCATAGGAAAACTTATCGTATTCACGAATGTTATGTTATCCTCGTATCGCGTAACCTTCTAGAGGCCGTCTAGTGAAACCTTTGTTTCTTGACGTTGCCTTTTCATATTCATATCATATACATGTATCACATATAACATGCATGAGGGGTTTCACATGCCATGTAGTAGCGTCCTCCGTGTCATATTAGGTCCTTTACCCTTTATAACCCAGTGGGACCGTCGCCCCTTTCTGGTGTACAACCTACTTCGTATCCTTTTAATGGCAGAGCTCATACCATGCACGCATTTAGCGTAAACGTATTTTATGTAAAGTAATCATCCCTTTTTGCAGGGTGGTAAGGGAACTGTGACCAGGGGTGGACTCGTGACGCCATATCCTTGAATTTACGTGTTTTAACATGCATGATGTCATATTCGTGTCTTAACATGTCATGATGTCGTATCCGTGTCCTAACATGTCATGATGTCATATCCATGTCTTAACATGTCATGATGTCAGATCTGTTTCCTAACATGTCATGATGTCATATCCTTCTATGCACGTGTCTTAACATGTAATGATGTCATATTCTTTTATGCATGTGTTTAAGGAGTGTGTCCGTAGACGTGCCAAGTGAGGGGATTTCCTATCCATATAACTAAGTTCTATGTTCAAGGTATTCCGAGTCCATGGTGGCCGGTACCTTCTTAGGACCTTCATTGATTTCCTATGTTCAATTATGAGTTTGTCATTATTAAGTGATCGTTTATCTAGTTATCTAAGGTTGTCCTAATATTTTAATGACAACCCTTTCCTCATGATGCATCATAATACATATGTACCATCCACAAGTCATCACATAGCATTTTCTTACATAAAGTATGGTGATCTAATACTTGTTGGAACATGTGGTAAGCTGAAAACTTATGTCTCTCAGTGGTCAGTCGAATGACCAAGGCTGTTAATTCGAATGACACTGAAACTTGACTCTGGATTGAAAAATTAATGAGTCATTCGAATGACATAGCTTCGAATGACATGAAAACTTTGCTCCATGTGAGTAAAATTTACAAGGCATTCGAATGACCAGGACTTGGTCATTCGCATGACCCATATATTTTTGCTCTCTGTTGAAAAATTTGAAGGATCATTCGAATGACCATGTTTGGTCATTCGAATGACTTGTTCGTCAGGTTCATTCACAACATGGTTTCAGGTCTGTTTCTCGTATTTTCTCACTAAAAATCCATTAAGGCTTCCCACAGGTTCTAACAATCACTATAACACATTTTCTAACTTAAAAAATATACAGAATAACTCCTACACCATCATAAGATAAATATCATATATTTTCATACATTCACATGAACACACATAAAGCATTATAACAAGCCACATAGACAGTGGGTGGTCAGATTACCCACTTTCAAAGCGCATTTGGAGTTTGTGAAAGTTGTGAGAAAATGTTCACACGAACGTTGGTGTGATCCTACTACTTTGCCTGAGTTTGGCAACTTAACCGCAGAGAGTACGAAAGGAATAGAAATAAATGGAAGCAGATGAAAAATGAAAGAAAATGCAATCAGGCAGTGCATGGCCATGGGCTATTTATAAGCCATCTAGGTCGGTCACTGTGGCTGATTTTTCTTAAAAATAAATAAAAGAAATAAGAAAAGATAATTATGTTGACTTTGAGGGCAGTGGTGTGTTATGCAAGCTGTGGCCTTGGCTGAGGCCATGTGCCACTTGGCAAATGCCGATCATGTTTGATCGCGTTTGGTCGTTAATCATTCGTATACAAATATCCTAAAAATATTCTGAACACACCGTCGTAATCTACTAATTTTTCTTATCAGGAATTTAAGTTCGGTCAAGGTATTCGTAAATTTATTTTCATAATAGTGTATTTTACGAATACCTTTGATTCGTAATTAAATTTCAGTCACGATCGAAAGCGACCCAAATCTCGCGAAATTCCGCGAGATCGCGAAACCACTATTTTGACTGGTCTTTTTGAGAAATAAATTTTATAATTAAATTTTCCAGTCTCAATAATTGGCTCATATTTATTTATTACGCGAAATCTTTCTAAGAGGAAAAATTGGGATATTTCATGAGGCAACGCAACTGTGACGACCATTGTACTTAATAACTTCCCAAAAGTAGTTTTTCTTTTTCAGGGTCTCCCTAATAAGCCACTGACACCCTTTGCCAAAGTATTTGCATTTGCAATAGTATGTCATGGATTCTGACTACTTCACTTTATAATCTGCCCCGATACGCATGCAATGGTTTGCAGCAGCTACTTTGACTGCATCTTTATCATTGAAAATTCTCCCTATGTAGAGATCATTTGTTGCACCATTATCATTTCCCATGTCTCCAAATTTTGTTGCACAAGTACCGTCAACATCAAATGTGCATAGGAACGGCGGTGGACCGTGATATTGTTCATCACCTTCATTATCTGTAATTTTTAAACTTTATCTCTCATTAGTCAATAGAAATTGTTTTTTTTTCTGATACACAAGATCCTTTTCACGAGGCAAGTGTAGAGCATACTTTTTCATCTCTGTTAATTTTAAGACGATTATAGAATTATAAATCTAAAATTAATTATTCTCATAAACACATTAAATAAAGCCCTATTAAGATGATTTGGATAATTAAATAAAAATAAATATTTAATTTTAATAAACGGATTTCTCATTAGTCAACAGAGATTTTTTTTTCTGATACACAAGATCCTCTTCACGAGGTGAGTGTGGAACATATTTTTCCAACTCTATTAACTTTAAGATAATTATTATCGTAAAAAATTAATAATTAACAGTACCATAATCGTCGTCAGTTCCATCGTCTTCAGACATATCACTTTTATGCTCACTCCAACTAACATCGCCATCTACATCAGCGAACATCTCATCGTCCGATAGTAATGTCGGTGTAACATTATCCTGGTACATTGAATTTGAAATTGGACCACATTCATTATCAATATTAGGGACAACTTCCTTAAAGTTGACATAGAATTCAATGCCATTAAGACTTACCTTATAAGTCTCATATAAATAAAATATGTGTTGCACCTGGAGGTCGTTAGATATCGTAACAAGACAATATTTAACAACTCCATTAATGAAAGACACAAGAGCCTTATATCTGATTCTTTTGACTCTCTTATTAAAATGAGAACAAATTGCACAATGCAAATTAGAGAATGACATAGACAACCACATTATAACAAACTCAGCATCATTATCACTAACAAACTCAACTCCTTTAATATAGATTTTCTCTTAGAACCATTATAAAAATCCAAAGTGACAATACCTTTCCTACTCATTTTTTTCTTAAAAATATAAAATGGATATGGACATTGTAGAAAAAAATCAGAGAACAAGAAGAGAAGAGAAAATATCTTTAAAAATGATGATATGTAAATAAAAAATTGTGTGAGAAGAGAAGAAAAGAGAAGAGTAGTGGGTATTTATAGATAGAGATTTCTGGGTTGGTGTGAGTTATTTATTTATTTTTCACTGTTTGCATGAAATCAGCACTATTAGTACCAATTTCAGGGGCTCTAATGTAACTTTTCTTGAAATCGGTATGTATATTACCGATTTCAGTCCCTAATGCCATCATGTCATGTGAGCAGTACCTAAAATCGGTACTTTAGGTGCCGATTTCAGGTAAACAAGACCATACGTTTGTAAAATAATAAACTCACCCATATATATACATGTGTGTGTATGATAAATTTATCATTGGGGTTTATATGTGTTAAACCCACCACCCTAGGACCCCCTTAGTTCTGCCTCTGGCCACAAAGTTTGAAGTACCCGAGGTGAATGTTCAAGAATCATGAGATGTTTTCGTTGTTGGAGCCTTCCTTGACAAGAAAATTAAGCACACACATTTGTTTGACAAAGGACATTGGTGATATGAAGTGGACACTCCCTACTCATCAACTCATGAATATATTCACTGTACCAAAAAGATGAGAGTCATCAATTTGAGTGTGACTCAAACGCATTACTTTCATAGAGCACTTTTATAACAAACCTGTTGAGAGCTTATGGGATTTGTAGGCTTAATTGGTAGGAAGATATAACATTTTTTATGTTGTTGTGTGTGAGAATTTTAAAATAGTAAGTGTAAGATTTAATTACTTTTATTGATGTGAAAATAAATAATTAAAAGATTGTGCAAATTTTTATGTTGACCGTGCATAGCAACCAACTTCTATAAAAAAAAATTTCAAAATTTTTTTATCAACTTTTATTTAAATTTACAATATTTCATCATTTCAATTTATAAAAAAAAACTAAATTTTAAATATACTTTTTTTATTTAATTATTTTATGCACAAACACAATATAAGCTACACAATAGCAGAGATGTAATATTTTCCTTTTCAAGTAATAATTAGGAAGCATTGACACTTTGTGAGACAGTTATGTTCTTTTCCTTCTCGTGTTTGACACACCGTGGGTACTAACACATGAAGATACTCATCTAATACACGTGTTACATGTGTCCGAAAGTGTCCAAATAAAAAATTCATAACTAATCGTATCTGAGCTATTTCCAAAAGTTTTTTGAGTTATGTTTATGTCGTGTCCAAGTAAAAAACATTTACAATATTAAATAATTTATAATAATATGAATCCTTAAAAAATTAGCAAGTATTGACACTTGAAAATATCTTAAGTGTTTTATATATTTTAAAAGAAATTTAAAAAATACTAAAAACTAATAATTTGATATTAATAAATATATTAAAATATTGTTATAAATATTTAATTTTATATTATATTATGTCTGTATTTTGTAAAATTTTAAATTTGAATTATCGTGGAATTACGGATCGTGGGGTATTCTGTATCCATATTAATGTGAGTGCTTCTTAGAATTATTTTAAGCACTTAACAGGCGTATACGCATGCAAAAATTTGACAGTTCCATACATGTACACATCGCTTTTCACTCGTGTGTGTAAGAGCAATTCCAACCACATAATGAGACATCCCACCTTTTCATTTCTTTAACTTTCTCCTAATAACCACATAATATGAAGACAAAACACTATGATCAAGGACCAAAAGTTCCTATACCACATATCAGTATAGATTTAGGTTATTTAAACCCTAAAATATACACCTATGTGGTGGAGAAAAAGGCACATAATGAACCCATATTTTTGTGATTAGGTGTCACGAAAAAGGCATTACAAACATAGGCATAGCTGAACCAAGTATGTCCCACTTCATTAAACTCTGGTCAATGTTGGGTTGGATCCAGCCACCAACCAATCCCATTGCACCGCGCGCGAATCGTGTGCACCCGGACCCACTCATTTTGTTTTTAAGATTACAAAAGTAGTGATTGATTACATAAAGAGATATGTTTTGATCCAATAGATTGTTTACTTAAAGAGATATGCTTTGATATTGGGATTAAAGTCACCTAAATTTTGTATAATAAAAAATTATATTTGTATTTAGTGTATTTAAGATCATGTGTGTGTCAATTTATTTCTCATCTATTATTAGATGAGATCTCAATAATACTTATAAACTATTAAGATATCTCATTCAATATGAGTAGATGTATAGTAAGTCAGCATAGTATCTTAAGTATACAATAAATTCAAATAATATAACACATTTATTAATTTAATTTCTATGTACTATATTAATCTAAAATAATATTACATTCGAATGAAAAATAAATTACGTATCATCCAATTAGGTGCATTTATTTGTGAGACTTTTGAGTTAGTGAATATAATAATTAATTAATCAAGAATTAGTAGCTTAAATGACATTTTTCTTAATATTGAGTCAAGGGGTCCCTGTGTGTTTGAATCTTCTGGAGGAGAAAAAAAAATAAAAAATACACACATTAATGATCTTTATCTCAAAGGTTAAGATGAAGTGAAGTGACACGTGACCGCATAGTTCGTGTGTTTGAGCTTATGGGATGGAGTATATTGTTTGATTTAAACATTTAGTCTCGTTATCTTGTCTGCTAAGGTTTATAGGTTATTTCACTTGGCGAAGCTGAGCTCGTTCTAATAGAAAAAAAATTAATTAGTTTTAGTAACGTGATAATATATGATTGAATTCCTTCTTTTTTGTTACATTGAAGAGACTCAAACTCAAGAGACTCAAACTCGAGATCTCTAAAAAGAATGGGCACTAATATCAATTGAATTAAGCTCATTGACGAATATATAATTGAATGACAATATAAAATTATTTTACAGTATATATAAATTAATCTCTTTGCTAGTCTATTTTTCATAGAATGTATTTCTTTTAATTAAATAGTAATGATTATGTTATTTTGGTAAATATATATTTAAATACATAAAAAAATTTGTTAAGAGGAAAATTTGTCCCATTTTAAATTGAGAGATATCTTTCACAAGGCCCTATTTGTTACGCCATATACGACATGATAGTATTAGTTAATACTATAAAATTAAGTTTTATCATATGTTTGGCGTAACATAATATAGTATAATGTTATACGGTCTTATCCATTTTTATCCTACAATTATTGTATTAAGTTATCATGCCTCAAGTGGCCTAATTAGACGTGATGGTACTATTTTCTAATTTTCATTCCCAAATTAACCTAGCTTTATCTTCTTCCTGATTTACGTTTTCTTTCTCCAAATTGTTTTCCTTCTTGCTCCATGCGTGATCCATTAGAGATGTATCACCATGGAGCCCTGCGATCTATGACGATGGTGTGGATGGTTACCAGGATGACGACGGTGGAGCGTGACGACAACGACAATGATGGAGTGCGACCAAGATGACAACACCAGGACAATGGTGGCGGAAGTAGGGATGAGAACGAGTTAGGCCTGTTTCATTAGTTTTGGCTTGGGCCTAGTCTGTTAACTATTAAAGTATTTTTTTAGCTTAGCCTGACTTTGAGCCTGCTAGGCCTGTTTGTGTATTTTTTTTAATTATAAAAAATCTTTTGTTTGGCCTATTACTACGGCCTTCTACTACGGCCTGTTACACAATCAATAACACAACATTCAACAATAATAATCAACCATCTTTCAAGATCTAAGCCAAAACATACAAGACCAATAATCTCTAAATATCTTCCTATATCTAAGACCAAAACATTACCTAAATTATATTAATAAATATAATTGTATAAAATATTACAAAAAGTGATATTAGTTTAGTGGTTAAGGCATTGCCTTGATAGGGTGATTGTCTTCAGTTCGAGTCGTGAAGGTAATGTAAGTTTATTTAGTATCATTTAATACAATCATTTAATTGTGTACTATTGTATAAATTAGTTGTGTATTCGTGGCTTGCACGACAAAATAATTTATTAATTTATAAATATTTATTATTAAAAAATATACAGTATATATATTTTATAATAATATAAATTTTGTGTAAATATGTTTTTGTTTTAAATTGTTAAAGGAATGTGTTATAATTTTAAAATACTCAATTACATTTGAGTTGTTATGGAATTAGTGTGAGTAGTAATAACTTGTGTAGATTTAGCAACACGTTGATGAACTATGCAATATTTTTTTTTACTTTAATATTTTTTGATAATTTAATCAATAATGTGCGTGTATATATATATATTATTTTATTTATAAATATATAATTGTACACATAATTAATTATATAGTATTTAATTATTTGTAAGTATTAAATAAAGTAATAAATTTTACAAAACTTTTAAGTTATTTGATTGGTTGCGTTTATATATATATATATATTCACGTGAGAATGAGTTATACATTTTTTTTTTTGTTTATGCAAGTATTGATATTTTTTTATTGGTTATTTAGGAGCAGTAGCTAAAATTTTGAATTAGAAATTGATGTGCTGAATGCCTTTGTAATCAACGTACTTAAATTAAAAGTGATTATATTTATTATTATATTAGAAAATTGACCCAATCCACCCAAAATAATACCATATACAATCCATTAATTAGAAATTCCTAATTCTCAAATCAAATTCTTACTTCATCTCACTTGCTCATATATATACGAAAAACACATTGATAGAACTTTGGATTTGTAATAAAAATGAATTGCAAAAACTTGTTATTGATTGAAGGCATGAAAGCCTTTTATCATTACATAATAGCTTCAAGCTAACAACTTGTGCCATGTGCACAATAACTAACTTTCTAACCAACTCAAACATAACTAACTTAACCAACTCTATGATTACTATTTTGGATGATTTTGATCATCTAATACACATAGATATGTTATCTCCTTGACATTCATCAACCTTAGTACGCATGAAGAACATGATTCTAAATTCATGTGTGTAGACTTGTAGTCTTGTAAGTATTCATTGACATTTGAGAAGATTGCAAAAGCAAAAGTATAAACATTTTTCTCATGCACAACTCCTTTATATTTGTTTGTTAGTGGTTTTTTTAACAACGACTTTTGATCTTTGTACCCTTCACATTGAAACTTGAAAGTCTGTAAACACCAAAAATAATTTTAATTCAAGACTTTCAACGATACTTTAGTTCTTAACATTTCTTCTTTCCAATATTCTCACAATTCTAGCTTTGGTTTTAAATAATTGTTTTGAAGGAGAAATGTTTATGATAAAGGTAATTTGAGGAACCATGACCTGTTTTGGTGCACCAATAATTGGATTGATTTTTCTTCTTTTGATACAAATGCACTTGTTTTGTGATGTGAGAAAAGAGAGAGGGAAGATATTTTATAAGATGTAAATAAAATATATGATACTTGATAGTAATAATGATTGAAGAAGACCAAAAATTTGAAATTGTTTTAACAATTTTAATTATTTTCATTATTCAAGTTGTAATTGTACTTTTAGTTTGTTGTTACATATTTAGAGATGATTATTATCATTTTTGAGAGATTTTAGCTATATGATTTAAATAGAATATATGAGTGTTAATAGTAATAATAATTAAAGAAGGCCAAAGGTTTGAAGTGAATTATTTTTAGGGTGTGTAAAATATTTATAATTCTTACTCTTTTGATTCTTTGCAAAATAATATTTAACTCAACCTTAATTATAATTTGATACAAATTTTTTCTCGAACACATAAGGTAGTAAAGTTTATTTTTTCAGTTTAGCATGTTATATTATATATATTTAAAAATTATTTTATAAATATTATGCTAATGATTAAAAAATTTATATATTAAATCAATATTTAATGTATATTTAAAATTATTTACTTTTTTTAATAAAAATATTTAATTACAATTTTAATTTACAAAAAGATAATTTAAATATAATTGTGATACATGTTAAAGTATAATGAAAAGACTTATACTAAAAGGTAATACTTATTTGTGTAATTTTGTTGTGTGTTAAATTTTATATAATTAAATGAAAAATATTATATTTATATTACATTTGAAATGAATTATTTTTAAATATGAAAAACGATCATAACTTTCACTTTTTAGGTTTTTAATAAAATAATATTTAAATCAATTATAATTATACTTTGATAACTTTTTTCTTCTTAAATACATAAATTATAGTGTAAAAATTTAATTAATTTATCATGTTATCTTGGGTATGTTTATAAATAAACTATTTTATATCTAACATGTTAGGATTAAAAATTTTACACTTCATTTTTACACACTGTTATGAAAAGTGAAAAATTAAAATAAAAGTAATGAGTAAAATAAAAGGTTGAAATACAATAAATAGTTTTATAGTAAATAAAATAAATTTTAAAACACGTGACATAATAAAATAATACTAATAAGATAAATTAAAATGGAAAGAATATTTCAATTAAAAAATAATAAAAAATTTAAAATTAAGAAAACATGTCACATGATAATATTAGTGAACAACATTTAACTATAGTCATATACTCATTATAGATTGATAGATTGTAAGTGTTTGACCTTCACAATCATTTTCTTATAACTTCAGTACGTAATATGATCGGCGGTAGATTATTGTCAACAAATAAAATTTAACTTATTTAATAAATTATAAATATTAGTAATAGTAATTAGTAATTTATACAAAACCAAACACTATTTCCTTAAAACTTAAGCTCATGTTTTTTTTTTCTAAAATATTAAAATGACATATATTATTGTTCAAGCATCCAACTCGAAACATCCACATCCACTCCTTGTCTCTATCTTCCCCATCCTCACTTTCTTTTTTTAACAAAATTTATTCATTTTCCATTTCCATGCTTAACGTGCCTTGTCCACACTCTAATCCCCATCTTATCCAATCTACCCCTAATTAATCTCCCAACAATAATAACAAAAGGCCAAGGGTATTACGGTCATTTAAACCAAGATACTAGACCAAGCTTCTTGTTCCTTCAGATGTAATATTCTGTTCCCAAATTCTGACCTTCTCCCACAAACAACGAACAAGGAAGAAAAAATAATAATAATAAAAAGAACACACCACATTCTCTGTTCCCCTCAGCAAAATCTTCAGATTTCGCTACCCTAAAGTTTCAATCTTTTTCTTCCTTTCTCCAAATCCCAATTTTCCATTTCCCAGTAAACATCTCTTTCTCTTGCTCGCATTTCCTTCATTCTATTCGCCGTGATTAGGTTCTTGCGTCGAATTCCATGGCGGCGGGAGCAATGGCGACGGCGGCCGGTGCGGCGGTGATGCTGTACTACGTCCTCATCCGGAGGCTCGGGCAGAATGGGGCGGCGGAGGAAGATCCCGCAGGCGGCGATCCGTCGAGGTCGTCGAGCAGATCGGTTCGCCGGAGGAGGATCTCCCGGCGGCCAGCTCAGCCGCCGGCGACGCTGCTGGAATCGATCGTCACGCTGTCGGAGACGCTGAGGTTCACGTATTCCGAGACCCTAGGGAAGTGGCCCATCGGCGACTTGGCCTTCGGCATCAACTACTTCATGCGCAAGCAGGTGAAATTTCCTCAAATTTTAGGGTTTTTTAATTTTGTTCTTGAAATTAGGGTCCCGATTTGGGTGCCTTAACTGTTTTGCAGGGTTTATTAACTAGTTTTTTTCTTTATTGTTTGGTGTGATTGGAATTAATTTGCAGGGTGATTTGCCAGTGGCTAGTGTTTATGCTGGGAGTGATTCTGTGCAACTGAAGGGGGATGAGATCATTGTGGAACTGTATGAACTGTTGAGATTGTTGACCCTCTGTATACTTTTCTCAAAGAAGCCATTTCCTGTGTTCTTAGATTCAGCTTGTTTCACACTGGAAGATGTGCTCATACAGATGCCCAAAGCTGGGGTATGAATGATTTTTTTTTCTTTCACTCTCTGCCTCTCTATTTTCTATTCTATGCCCTTTCATTATTGATGTGCGGTTAGTGTAACAATTTTACATTGTCAACCAATCATATATCATCATATGTGTGAGTTTGAAGGTAATTATTTTAAGATTCGAACACTCTTAATTAGACAATAACAATTCATGATTGGATATTTGGATGTGTGTAAAAAAAAAAAAATTACGTTGTTAAATTATTATTTTGGGGATGAGGGGTGGAAGAGACAAGAGTAAGACAAATCACACATAACAGAAACTCAGCTTCACTCTCACCACCGTTTAGAGGGAAATTCCAATGAAGCCGAAGGTTGTCTTATACCTGTCTGTATATGTATGCCTTTATTTATTTATAACTAAACACTGTTTACCACAAAGAAAAACGTGATTTGTTTCAGGTCTACTACATCAAATCCTGTCGAAGTTTGTATCCTTGTATGTGGCATGAAGTGCTCTTGCATGTCGCACTTCATCGTTGTCCCTAGATTTGGTTATATGAGCTTGACATGATGAATTTGGAAGCGTATTTTATTCTTTATAAGGGTAACTGAACTTTGAGACTCCCTGCGGTCTTAACTGTTAGGCATTTAGAAAGTGACCCCCTACAGTTTAATTATTAATTGTGGTTTTGTTAATGATATTGTTAATGCTAAGATCCTTTATGGTACTTGAGGTTATGTGAAACTCTTGTTTTGTAATGGAAGTGAGAATTCCTTTAATATCATAAAGGGGTTTGAGTCTGAATTAAAACACGAGATGTGCCTCTGAATTAAAACATGAGATGTGCTTTAACAAGTTTATCAAATTAAAACACAAGATGAAATTTAACAAATTTAATAAAGGTGACCCTATTTTTGTTCTGTTACAAGATTTTTCTTATTTCAAAAGCTGCTGTTTGAAGTTGGTACTACTTATTTTCTTTTACTCTCTCTGCTATCCCATTCACTGAGCTGCTCTCAGTAGTAAGACAACACTGGAATGGTGGCTGAGAATAGTCTAGTCTATTAAGGCAATCACAGCCTTGCTGTTAGTATCAAAGTATGAATCATAAGGGGGTGGATAGTGTTGACATGTGTTTAATTCTGAAATTATTCTGGCCCTATTTCCATGTTTGTCAAATCATCTTCACACTATGTCTTACTTTTTAATGGCAAAGTGTGCGTCTTCTACTTTTTCCCTTTCCTTTCGTTCCTATACTTTCAACTGCTGAACTATTTTAGCATTTTTTATTATCATTTTATTGCAATTTGATTAAGGGGATGAATTTTTTTTGCAGCTTCTGAGGCCTGCTTTCACAATTATACGTGATAAACAATCAAAATGTTTACTTCTATTGATCCGGGGTACTCATAGCATAAAAGACACACTGACAGCTGCAACTGGAGCCGTGGTTCCATTCCACCATTCAGTTTTAAATGATGGTGGGATAAGCAACTTGGTTTTAGGATATGCGCACTGCGGTATGGTTGCTGCTGCTCGTTGGATTGCAAAGATCTGCACTCCTACCCTACTTAAGGCTCTTGATGAATCTCCAGACTTCACAGTCAAGGTATTGCTCTTTATTCTATTTGGAAGAACATTGTAATGACGCCGCTCTTAAATGAATAGAAAACAGGAGCTGTAAGGGATGTTTTATAGTATTATGTTTTTCGTTTCATTTCTGTTTCTTACTCCTTGCTATTCTAGACTAGATGTCATTTTCTCTCATAATTTCCTTCATTTTAAAATCGTGTTAAAATTTTTATCCTTTCATGTGACATATCATGCACGTCTGTATAGTTACGTTTAATACGCTGTTCATTTCAATTTCTCCATAGATTGTTGGACACTCACTTGGTGGTGGTACTGCTGCACTGTTAACTTATATTCTTAGAGAACAAAAGGAGTTCTCTACAAGCACCTGCGTCACATTTGCCCCAGGCATGTAGTTATGCTTTTTCCTTACATGTAAAGTACTTATTCTTAGATAATTTATTTTATATTTAGTCCTTCACATGGTCTTCATTAATTGTGCAAGATACATAGAATTTTCCTCTGCCAATATGAAATTTAAAATTACTTTCGCTCATTATTGGGAATGAAATGTTCTATGTGACTATATCAATGTAGTTTATATTCATTCTTAATTATTTGATGATCGAAGTAATATTTTTCTGTCACATTAGGAATGCCTATTTTGGCCTCATAATTGTAAAATTTAATTCGAGTGTCTAGTTACTTTTCCGAATCAACACTAAGGGCAAGATGACTGAGGAATGTAATCCATCCCGTGATATTTATTTGTTTCGAAATTCTTGGGTTACTATAATCTTTGTCCATGGTTCTGTTTGATTCAGCCTGTCTTGTCATGCTACTGTTTCTAATTCCTTGTATTATAACTCTCTTTTGCAGCTGCCTGTATGACATGGGAGTTAGCTGAATCAGGAAAGAACTTCATCACTACCATCATAAATGGTTCTGACTTAGTCCCCACATTTTCAACTTCCTCCATTGACGATCTCCGCTCTGAGGTGCTCTACCTAGTACTCCTGATTTGAGATGGTTTTGGCAAGCATTAATGTTTGTTACTTAAGTTGTGATGTCATCTTTCCCTATTTCTTACTTGGGTTGGTTTTAAGCAGGTCACCGCATCCTCTTGGTTAAATGATTTGCGAGATCAGGTTGAGCATACGAAGGTCCTAAATGTTGTCTACCGCTCTGCAACTGCACTGGGATCTCGCCTACCATCTATATCCAGTGCAAAAGCTAGGGTAGCTGGTGCAGGTGCTATTCTGTGGCCAGTAACCAGTGGCACTCAGGTAACTTCTGCCTCCTTGGTCGACATTCACAGCTTGTTATGACATGGACATGGTCAACATTTTGTAGTTATCCATCTGTGCATGAGGGGATTATTGATTTATCTCGACATTGCTGTGGCTAGACTTAGGGATTTTCCTAAATATAATGCATCTTTTGATCATATGGAGATCCTGCTTTATACTTGCAGGTTGTGATGAAGCGTGCTCAAAGTGTTGCTGAAGCTGTTGTAAGAACTCGCTCATCGTTGTCATCATGGTCTTGCATGAGTGCACGCCGTCGAAATGTCAGTTCGTCGCCGAACTCTAAAACAGAGGACGGCACCGAAGTTCCTCTATCTGAGAGAACTACTGAATCTCTTTTGACTGAAGAGATAGTAAGAGAGTCTATGCTTAAGGATGAACACGATTCCTCAAGTGGAGAATTTGCCCCCGACGACACAGATGAAGAGGAAAATCTCATTCCGACTAACCAAGACATTTCCACTTCTGCCATAGATGACATCACAGAAGGCCAGCTATGGTATGAACTAGAGAAGGAGCTCCAAAAACAGGATAATACCATGAACATTCATGCTCAGGAAGAAGAGGCTGCAGTAGCGAAAGAGATCACTGAAGAAGAGAATCAGCTTGTTGATGCTGCAGAAAGCAGTAATTCAATCACAACATCGGACAATGTGGACAGCCACCGATTTTATCCCCCGGGAAGGATCATGCATATTGTCCCGATACCTTCATCATCCGACGAATCGAATTCGAGTTCTGATGATCCTGTAGAAGAACATGTCGGCCTATATGAAACACCTAGAGAGCTGTACAGCAAGCTTAGACTTTCAAAAACGATGATAAATGATCATTACATGCCAATGTATAAGAAGATGATGGAACTATTAATTCGAGACCTAGAAAAAGATAGCAGTAGTAACATTCTAATGTGCTAAAGAATTATTAATTGGAAGACTATTAGTGAATGTAGATTTCAGTGCTCTTATTTATTTATCCTTCTGCTCTCTTAGGATAAAATTTTGGTTGGACTAATGGTGCAAGAATGGTTCACAACTTGTATGCACTCTAAACTAAGAAGAATTGACAGGACGCTACATGGAGACATTAATTTCAAATTCAAAATTTTATAAGACACAAACATGTTATAAATAAATATAAAATTAAATATTTATAATAAAATTTTAATATTTTTATTGATTGATATTAAACTATTAATTTTTAATATTTTTTAAATCCGTTTTAAAATATATGAAACATTTAAGAAATCATGTGCTAATATTTATTAATTTGTTAAGAGTTTATATTATTGTAAATTATTTAGTATTTAAAATATTTTTTTTAGACACAACACAAACATGGAAAGTCTTAAATATAATTTGGATACGGCTAATTATGAATTTTTTTTTTGTACTTCTGGACACATTTGACACACATCAAATGAGTGTTTTTATGTGTTAGTATCCGCGGTGTGTCGAACATGAGAATATGGTAGTCTAACAAAGATGAGTTCCTTTGTGTGTCAATGTATGTGGTGTGTCGAACATGGACGATATGGTAGTCTAACAAAGACAAGTGCACTTGTGTGCCTTTGTGTGTCAGTGTCTGCGGTGTGTCGAACATGGTGGAGATATGGTAGTTTAACAAAGACAAGTGCATTTGTGTCAATCACAATATTTGATCAATGATCGGAATGTTTAATTTTACTTTTAACATTAGAAATTCATTTATACTTAATACATTTCTGTCTCTCTCTCTATAGAGTAAGACATAGAGATATATTGAATAATTTGTTGGTGTTATCTTTTAACAAATTTCATGGTAAATTAGTTCATATTTATAAAATTTTATATTACTCTAAAATTTTTAGATATACTATTAATATACACAATTATATTTTTATTAATACTAGCAGATTTTAACAGACACTTTATATTTGTTAAGCATTGAACTAATCGTGATGAATTGAGACTTCATTTTGTACATCACATAAAAAATACATTGTATAAATTTTTATACTATCCAGTATTTAGTGTACAAACGTATAATTTTCAACTTGGGATAAAATTGAGTATTTGCTTATTTTCTTTCTCCTTTTTATTTTCAATTTTGCTTATCATGTAATTTTGGGTGTGACTTTGGTAGAACACAAGTGAAACAACACGCACAAAAAGAGAAGAATCCACATCAAAAAGGTTAGGAAGAAAGAGCAAGAATTAATATCCTTTGGAGCAAAACCAATGATTTGGTTATTAAAAAAATTGCGTTAGGCTTATGAAATTTGCAAAACCTATATATGCTTAGAAACGGAGACAAATTTTAAAATATATTTTTTATCTGTGAAAAATCAATCAGTTGACATTGTGGATGTACAATTAGCAAATCATCTACAAGAACGTAAAAGAAAAATTAGGTGAACGGCGAAAAAAGTATATAGAGTGATATAAAAAATGAGACATCTATTTGAACTATAAATTGGTGGCGAGTGGCATTGACAACAATGGGCAGCCATGATGGTGGTAGGCGGCGGTAATGGCAATGCGTGGTGGTGATGGCGGTGGGCAATGGGCACTGAGTGAAGGGCGAGGGGAGATAACATGACAAATGAATATTAGGATTAAATTTACTTTGAAAAACATAATTAATATTATTTGGTGTAATAAAGTCTCTTGAGACTTAATAACTTAATACCGTAGTTATAAAATAAAAATGGTTAGACCGAATAATTCTATATTATAGTGTTTTTACCAAACAAATGTTAAAAATTAATATTGTAGTATTAATTAATATTATCATGTGTAATAAACGGAGCCTAAGAGAGACCTGGTATTTTCTATATATATTATGTATAGTATAGCAGTATAGATTTAATTTTTCTAAACTTTGATGGAGACGATTTTTGATAGGTAATTGTATTTTAACAGTTGTATCCAAATTCACAAATAGCTCAGAATATACTCACTTAAATTGAAAATTTCCAGATAAGTCAGCATACTAGTATTCATTTTTCCTTTATCCATTAAGCTCTACTAAAATTGTCAATGTAGGTCAAAATAACCATAAACTTTAAGAATCATGCTTTTAGGTTTCTGTTAGGGACTAGTTGGACTAACAAGGTTATTAGGAATATTATGTTACAGACTTAGCAGTGAATTTTCTAAAGTCATGAATTACTATGATCAATGTTTACAATTTAGAGAACAAAGTAACAGTTTGTTCTCCTTGGAAACAATAATTATCTCCTTTTTTTTTTTCGAAATTTTATACTCATATCTTTGATGCATACAGAGGAGAAGGTTTAAGAGAAACAATTATGTTTGACAATATTGGGCAGTAGTGGTACAATAGATTAGCGTTTCCTTCTGTACGTACATTCAACAAACCATTGGCTACTGACGAAATTGTAGTAATAACAGCTAAGATTCTGTCGTAATGTATATAGGATGGACATTTGCCAGCAGTATCTAAATTTTTTCCAACTGATCTCTCATTTGTTTTTGCTCAGAAACAAGTTCTACGTAAATGCCCTGGTGAATTGTGCTCCACGCTGTTTAAGCTCGATATCAGAAACTTACAACAAAATAGGGAAAATGAATAGCAAGAGTGTATTAACTATTTATTAAATAGTGCGTGTGTGTGTATTTTAATCTATTGAAGCATTGCAAGGTTAGGTCCATCTTTCTTCCATCCTTACCATTGACGTGTCTAAAAGCAGTAAACATGGATAGTTGGAGTTATCAACCACCATAGCGGTACTTGAGGGATTCTGGAGGCTCCTCTTCCATGATACCAGAACCTGCTGCTGCCAAGTATTCACGAATGGTTGTTTTACGGTCAGCGAGATAAGTGTGATCCAGAAAGTTGCTGTAGGCTGTATCACCAAGATTCTTTGCTGCCAGTACACTACAAAACATTTCACCATCCAGTTATTATACAGGGAATCCAACAGTAAACTGGGAAATAGTAAAAAAGCTTAGCTCACTTATGGTACATTTGTTCGAGTAAATCTTCAATTTAATTCTTGGAGTTGACAACACCGGGCATATTAGTCATCGAGTTATGAAAATGCACTCTGTGATCCTTGAAGTTGTTAAAAATTAATTAAATTAGTCTCTGAGAGAGACAAAATTAACTAATGCCGAATGATTAATTTGATATACTTTTGACAACCTTAGGAATCAAAGAGTGCATTTTCATAACCTAGAGACTAATATAACTGGTGCTGCCAGCTACAAGGACTATAATGAAGGTTTACTTTTTCCCCTCAGTTATGAATTTATTTGAATGGCTCAAAGAAAACTCTCACACAAGAGAGAAGCCAAGATAGATGAGAAAAGTACAATTCAACCAAGACATAAGATAGGTAAAAACAACTCTAAACACAATGCTCCCCTCTATTTGGTTTCCATCAAAGTTTTCAGAAATTAAACCAATCTTCTTTAAGACGTAATCACCTAAAGAAGAGATGTAAAATTTGACAACAAATGAGGTGCGAAGTTCAACTTGCATTGAAACTCTACAACTTGCCAACTAGGAGAAATGAGCTTGGCTTGAAATTCTATCTACATCTACCTCTAAAGTGTCCTGTGGTTGATTGGTGTAGCCACAACCTCTTACATCTACATCATGGCTTGATTTAATTATTTAGAATCATCAAACCCTCCAGGACTTCTTGTCTGATTTTTCTGTTTTCTCCAATATTCTGCTGACATGGCTTTCTAAACTTCCTCGCAACTTTGTAGTCATCGTGTCTATATCGAGTAACTATTATTGTAGTCACCCCATGATCGTTATCAGAATGGTGCAAAGAATTTTCTCCACAATCTTGCTATCTGGTCGTTTCCATATACTCTTGTCTTATTGACAAGATCAGTAAATACGAAATGGAGTTTCACCAAAAAAAAGTGCTTACCAGTGTCTGAGATAAACACGGCAAGGGAGGACATCATCTCTCCAAATTTTATCAATATTCCATCGTCCATATTGCTGAAAATATATTTCCTTACTTCCTGTAAGAAATCGTAAGATTAACATACACAATTAAAGGCAAAATACACAAGAAAAATGAAAAATAATCAAGGTATGACAAAGGGCTTGCACAAACAGACAAGTGTACTAGTCACAGATTTTTTCATGTAAAACATAATAATCACCTAAACTACAGATTTATGATCTGGGAAAATTCCTATCCTTTAATGATTCATTGCACCCTTCTGCATAGCTATAAAGTTAGGAAATCTTGAGGAATAAGGATTGCCTAGCCTTTTGATTATTGGAAGCATGCTAAGAAGCAGGACATACAAAACGAAGACAACATAAAAGAAATTTAAAACTTCTGCATCAGAATTTCACATATTCAGACTAGGACACGGTTCCTTTTCCTTTGTGTCGATGCTTTGTAAGAAGAAGCCATGATTACTTACAGTGTCCCCTCTCTCCTTTCCATATAAGCTTCATGCCATCAGTTGCATCTTTACTGAATTTGTTACAATGTATATCTATTTATTGGATCTGATTTATTAAGATAACAAACATTGACATGTAAATAATGATTTGGAGAACATGTTGACACTGCAGAATAAATACATGTTCAATACTGGTTCTTCATATCAGCATAAATTATTCCGTCGTCTTTAATATGTAGAATGATAATAGGAATTAGTGAATTACCTTTACATCTAATGTTAAAAAACTCCTCATCACTGTAGCGGGCACAAAGGACCTGCAAAAAATTGCACACATCAAATGATTGATTGGCTAATTAAATAACCAGTGTTCCATATGACCTGAGTGATAAACAAAATTCATGTTATGCTTTGCCACAACAATAACGATCACCATCACCACATACTGCCGGAAACTCAAAAGGCTTGCCATCAAGCGTTTCAGGAAGAACCTAAGACACAAAGTAATTGAACATCAAAAGAAAAATACAAATAAATATACCAAGTATATGACAACCAAGATATAGAAATAACAAGGCTCAAAATCTACAAAGCTTACAGCAAGAAACCGAAACTCAACCTCCCTCTTGATAAAATCTGGAATCTGACAATTCATCCCTATAAAATGTTAGCTTCGGTGCTCAGTTAACAGGGCAGCACTGACACAAAATCAACATCCATTGACTCAAGAACCAGAAATTCAACTCAGTCCCTTACCTCAGATTTTCTGATCTCAAAGACTGTTACAACAAGAGTTTCTCCTTCACATGGCTCCACACTCAAGCTGGAAATCTCCTAATAACGTTTTCATCAACACCCAGCAAAAAATAAAGATTAATTTTGATATACTAACTTGAAGAGTGTAACAATGAATAAAAAATAAATTAAAAATAGAAAAAATCATCCTTCCAAAATCCAGAGTCCCTTCAAATCAAACCAAGTATGACCCCTAGCACCATTTTTTCCATTTTTTTTTTAATTTCACAATAGAACACAAAAAAATAATTACTCATTTCTTGCATTTTCCTTCATTTTCCCATGGAAACCAAAATGCACTATGAAAATACAAAAAAAGCAGTGGCCTTCATTGAGTAATTAGAAAGTAACCATGGTTTCCGGCTTGGCGATGCCGCGCTCGAAGAAAACTGGAGCCACGTGAGCGAACACGCGACGGAACCGGTTCAGCCTCGCGACTCGGAAGTTGAGCAAATCGGGGAAAGTGCTTCTGGCGCTTCTCTCTGCGTTTCAGAAAAGCGACGGTTACGCCGATCGTTAGGGCGACGATGATTATTGAATGAATGAAAACTGAAATTGCTTTGAAATTGACTCAATTAATGTTTGTATACACAGAGTAACGACCTGTGTCCATGAGTAACAGAAATAACAAAAATCAACTAACTATAACCAACTATAACAGCATTGATGATAGCGTACCGGCGAGGAGAGAACCGAAGCCGCAGATGGAGACGTAATCGTCGGGAGAGAGGAGCGACTCGAAGTCGGACTCGTCCTTGAGTTCAGTGAGGGGATGTTGGTTGGCCGGAGAAGGTGATCGGAGAGAGGCGGCGGAGGACATGGCGGAGGAGGGAGGGAGTCGCAGGAGATTTAGAGGTTTGGAGATAGACAGAAGAGGAGTTGAGGAGGGAGAGAGGAGGGAGAGGGGGGCGCGTCGATGGGACGCGCGTGAGGCGAGTAGGGGAGGGAGTGGGAGTTGCAAGGAGGTGCCGCTCATAGCAGTGGCGGATGCTGCATCAAAAATATTTTCGAAGGGCCTGCAGGAGTTCGACCCACTTCAAGGCCAAGAAAAAATTTAAGGTCCCTAGATCCTTAATTCTGAATTTATCATCCAAGAAACATTTGACAATATTGATTTCAGTTAAATCATCTCCAACCAATATGACATCATCAACATAGACCAACAGGGTCATGAATGAACCAACAACATTCTTAAGAAACAGAGGATGATCGAACTGAGATTGTTAGAATCTAAGGCCTATTTTAAGCCATAGAGAGATTTGAGTAGTAAGTATACTTGATTAGGCTTTTAACTCTTAAAACCTTGAGATAACTTCATGTAAACTTTCTCGTGCAAGTCACCATGGAGAAAGACATTGTTAACATCTAATTGTTGCAAATGCCAACCTTTGATAGAAGTCAAAGCCAACAAAAGCCTAACTATGGTCATTTTGGCAACAAGGCTGAAGGTATCCATGTAATCAATACCATGTGTTTAAGTGTACCTTTTTGCAACTAACCTAACTTTATATCTTTCTATGCTCTCATTAGCTTTGAGTTTGATCTTATACACCTATTTGCAGCTAATAGGAACCTTTTCCTTCAGGTAAATTAACCAACTTCCATGTGCAATTATGTTCTAAAGTTGTGATTTCAGCATTCATTGCCTCTTTCCAACAGCTATGTTTAACTGCAGCCCCATAGCTAGTAGGTTTAGAAAGGGAAAAAAGAGACAAAGCATAAGCTCTCTGAGTGCTGGAAAGATTAACATAGGAAATAATAGAATGAAGAGGGTAGGGAGTGGATTGAACTGAAACAGGAGGAACAACATTGCCAATTCCAGACTCAGCTGTAGTTAGGTTGCAATGATAATCCTGAGATGGAGCATACTTTGGTCTAGTAGACCTTCTTAGAGCCACAGATTTTGCAGGAGGAGAACAAGGTACAACAGGAACAGGGATGGTAGGAGGATTCTGTTATGGTGCAGAAGGATGAGGAACGTCATCAAATGGAGTTTCATCAGCAACAGGTAGGACAAATGACTATGGAGATACCTGATACTGAGAAGAATAAGAGAGATCAAGGAAGAACTTTCATAGAAGTGCACACTTCTGTTAACAAAAATTTCTCTAGAATTCACATCATATAATAAGAATCCCTTGATGCCGTGCTTATATCCAAGGAATACACATTTTCTTGCCCTTTTGTCTAACTTATTTCTATGTCTTTGCAATGAAGTAGCATATGCCAAGCACCCAAAAACCGTAAGAAAACTCAGGTCAGGTTCCTTGTTGTATAAAACAACATATGCACAATTGTTAGACGAGCCTTTGGTAGGTATCCTGTTGAGCAAGAAAGCATCATGTAGCACAACAAATGACCAGAAACAATTAGGTAAATTGGCTTGAAACAACAAAGCCCTTACGATATTCAGTAGGGATTGTTGTTTTCTCTCAACAACAACATTTTGCTGTGGAGTTTCAACACAGCTCAACTGATGAACAATTCCCATGGCCGCATAAAAATCTCTCAAAATGAACTCGGGTCCATTGTCTGATCTAATCACCTTGACTCTATGATTAAACTGAATACACACCATATTAATGAATGCTTTGAGGGCTACAGAGGCCTCAACCTTTGATTTGACTAGATAACCCCATGTGTTTCTACTTTTGTCATCAACAATTGTAAGAAAGTACCTATGGCCTTGAATTGAAATAGTAAGGACAAGACCCCATATATCCACATCAAACAAATCAAAAACAGTAGTAGAAACATAATTGCTAGCAGAAAAAAGGGGATTGATTTTTGTTTAGAAAAATGGCATACATCACAAGGAATGCCATTCTTACGAGTGGGAACAAAAGGGTGAGAATTATGCAGCAATCTCATCTTATCTGATCCTATATGACCAAGCCTAAAGTGCCATAGATCAAACTTATTGGTACAAACAGAATTGATAGAAACAGAAATATGCTTAGAAAGAATACATGGCATAGGACTCTCTAGCATGTATAATCCACCCTTGGCTCTAGAAATTCAAATCTTCCTCGAGCAGATTGTGTCCTAGATTAGGCAATGATCAGATAACACAATAAGTTTATATTCCAAATTAGTACAAAGCTGTGTAATAGCTATTAGATTGAAATGAAAATTTGGCAAGTACAGAACATTGGTTAAGCCATAGGATGGGGTGAGCATGACAGTTTCTGCAAACATAGAATGTAAGACCTGTCTATTAGGGAGAGTAATAGCCATAGGTGGAGTTAATTCCCTATAAGACTCAGTAGTGCAAGGAGCTGCAGATATGATTGGTAGCACCAGAATCTAAAATCCAAGGTATAAGAACATGGATACCTCTTGAAGGAGTAGCTGCAACATTGGTGTGAGTGAAATTAACCTGAGCTTGGACATGAGTTGGTTGTTGAATCAGAGCCAGCAAACTTTGATATTGCTCTACTGTAAAACTAAAATTAGAAACAACTGAGGCCTGAGAGATAGAGATATTGTCATCAGAAGCAGCACTGTGGATAACAACATTGCCAGCGACCCTTTTTGGTTTGTAACCAGGAGGATAACCATGCTTCTTGTGGCATTCATCAACTGTATGACCACAATAGCCACACAATGTGCATTTCTTGCCATTGGGTTTCCCTTTTCCATGACCTGGTTGAGGACTTTTAGCATTGTCCTGAGAAGGGACTGATGCAGGAGGCTCAGTAGAAGCATAATTAAGGAGGTGCTTGGAATCAGAACCAGTGTCATGTAATAATTGTCTCTCATGTTGTAAAACTAAAGAAAAAAATACAATTGAGAGGTGGAAGAGGATCCATTAGAAGCACTTGTAATCAAAAAGTTTGATAAGATTCATTCATCCCCTTAAGGAATTTGATAGCACGATCAACATTCAAACGCGTCTTTAATTTAACAAAAGCACCATAATTTCATGGAGTAGCACACTTACACATAGGGAGAGGACGAAACACATCCAATTCATCCCAAAGAACTTTTATATCAGTAAAGAAAGTAGTAACAGAAGAGTCACCTTGATGTAGCGCAACATGTAAATCAACAATTCGCAAAAGATCTCCTTGAGAAAACCTTTCTTTGAGTTTGGTCCATACCTCATGAGCCTTGTCAAGCCACAAAATGCTTTTAGAATTAAAGGTTCAACCGAACGAATGAGCCATGATAAAACCATGTGATTGCACCTTTCCCACTAGTCATGGAGAGAAGAACTAGGATCGGGCATGGTGATGGAACGATCAATGAACTTCACCTTGCTCTTAGAGAGAAGTGTCACGCGCATAGCTTGAGACTAGCTATGATAATTGGCACCATTAAGGAGGGAAGAAACAAGGATCAAAGAAGGATTTTCATTGGGATGGAGATAATAGGGAGAGAAAAAAATCCTAAAGCGGATCAGAAGCAAGAAGCCTGGAATTGTTGGAGGAAGAATCGGTGGCAGTGCCATCAGTGTTGAGTGGTATAGCCATGAAATCAGAGAAGGAAAAGAAAAAATCGATTGAAACCTGCAGCTACCAGTGTGGACCTCAAGGAAATTCTTGAAAAGTAAGAAGAATCCAAGATCCGCAGCAACACAAACCAAAACACAAGTTGAATTCAGCAAGAAAAACTGCAGATTCAAAGAAGGAATTGCAGAATTGCCAAGAATTCGTGGTGTCAAGGCGCAACGATCGAAAGAAAATTGGAGAAGGAAAGCGGAAGCGAAATAGCAAATGATACCATGATGGAATGATGAATCAGGTGCAACAATGCAGCATGAACTGCAATGGAATGTTGCAGCAATAGTAGTAGCAGAAAGAACAAAAACAGAATTTGTGAATAATGAAAAACTTGTTTATTGCAGTGAGCAAATGCTCATATATACATATAGTTCAGTTACTTGCTCTGCAAGTTTCACAACTAACTAACTAACTTAGTTACTTGATATGCAAGTTACATAACTAATAACTAACTTAACTAACTTTCTGTACATAAGAGTGCTAAATTTGGGATTTAGACTCCTATTACATTGCAATGAATTTTCGTTCAAGTTAATACGAAAGAAAGAAGAGAATTTTAAAGAATTGTTTTTGTCATGTTTTTGCTGATTTATTATATTAAATGGGACTGTGATAACAATTGGCACGTTGCAGATGAATTGTGACAACACGTAAGATTGTAAATGAGGTTGTCTAAGCATTTAGGGTTGCAAATGAAGAGATTTGCAATCTTAGGTACTGTCACAACTACATTTTCAATCTCAAGTGGTGTTACAATCCCATCAACCCAAGCTTACGATTTCAAGGATCAAAACGAGCATTGACTCTATTATTGCGGGTATGCTAATTGTTCTGTAATGGTGTTTCAGAAACTCAAGTTTCCAGCTTCTTCAATGTCTCGTGTTATACTTTCATCCTCTTAATTGACCTTGGTTGAAGAAATACGTACTTGTTTATTGCAATTCTCTCTATATTTGATCTTGGCACCTTTATTTGATAGGTAATTTTATCATGAAGTGCTACTGTTTCACAGCATAATACATATAATACAGTCCAAGACTAAACTAAGAGACCATTCTAAGTGTGCAAGTGAAGCGTATACAAACGCCTATGTATATGCATCATTGTGTCCACACAGCTAGCATTCTTATTGGACATTTTTGGTAAGGTGTTGTTGATGAGAGGAGGGAGAGCGAAAGAAGAGGCAAATAGCTGATATATCATCAATAGCAATGCCTCTTCTCTTACGCTTCCATTCATGCATGGCGCATTTCACGAGCCTTTGAGCAGCTTTCTCTTGATCTGGCGCTGAAGCAACGATCGTCACTGCTTCTTGGTTGGAAATAACATCCCATACCTTGAATGGTAAAAGAAGCAATTCCTTAAACACTTCAAAGTAGTAAGAACAGATTCATAATATTATTCTATTCTCTCTGATGACATTTGCAAGTGGCATGCTCACTCTAACATCATTGGTACCTAACCAATGATCTCTATTCAGTGAGTTGGACTAAACATATTTTATTTCCGAATATGGTTGAGTTGGACTAACATTGTTCTTAAAACAAATGCATTTCATTTTAAATGCTTTTCTATCTGCCTTTGGTTTTAAAAAAACTGACCATAAAAGGAGTCATTGTATGATTGGAGAGCTGAAATAAAAATTGGGATATATATATTTTACATAATGCTTAGATATTCAAATTGACATATGGTGATTGGTGTACAAATAAGTATGAGTTTCAGTTATGTAAATGGCAAAGGCGATATTAACTAATAATAGGTATACAATGTTCTCAAAGACTTTATGTCGATTTGACACCTAGATAACTATAATCCACAATTATTTGAACTGTAGTCACCCTACCTATGTCAACTTTGGTATCTAAATTATTTTGTTGAAATATTTGAATTGGTAGAAATTAGGTGCATTGTACCTTACCCCATCACTTGCCAAGATGACAAATTGATCCCTGGTGGTTAGTTTTCTTTGTGTCACATCTGGCAGAGAGATTAGTCCAAAGTCCTTCGCACAGTAGTCCCCAAATGCTCTAGATATTGCTAGCCCTGGGGTTTGACCATCTGGAGTCCAGACCCTGTACACTCCTGGCTCGTCTTCCAAACAGAACACACGCCCACTTGATTGCATTATGCGCTCTGCTTCCTCTGAAATCAACCAAACCAAATCTCAAATTTCTTCAATGTAAACACAATAACTTCCTAACCCAAAGTAAGAATGTGTAAGAAGAGAGAGCACTTGGTAAGTTAGGCTTCATGTCAGTGGTAAGCTGAAGGGCAGTTAATGTGCCTTCATCTGATGTGGTTGCCAAGACAGCCCTAGAATCACCTATGTTTGCTACAACGATATTTTCGCCCTGAAATATTAGTGACACAAACTTCAATCATGACCAATAAAATGTTCTGAACATTCTAAGATTAAATGATGTCATCAACCAAAGTGTTATTCATTACTATTTGAAGACTAGGGTAAACATAGATAAATCACCTTAGGAGCTTGCTTATATGCAACTTAGAATTTTGGTTAGTGATGCATCTCATACCCCAGAGTGGACTTTCCTATGTTGTTTGCGGGTAATTAATAATTAATAAAGAAAAAGCTAAACACACTGGAAGATACCAATATCACACACACGAACATAGATAACCTGTTTGATAACTGTCAAGGCTGTGGTACCACTCAGAAAGGAATCAATCCCGGTATGCTGCTTCAGATCCTGATCGACGGCGGCGCAAGTCTTTATGTAGGCCTGCTTCCACACATCAAATCCATGGAGCTTCCTTTCTGCTTCCATCTTGGAATTAAGGTCAAGTGATGTTGCAGCCACATTGCATAGCAAAGAAGCAGGAACTAGCTTCCTGACCCTTTTGGATACAAAGTGTCCCCAAGGGCCATGTCCATCAAAAACTCCACACAAGACCGTGTCTTCTTGGCAGCCAAATTCCTAGCATCAGGAACAAACATCAATTCCAATGCTAACTGAGCTTCTTAAGGTTTCTACATATCCCATTTATGCTTGAGAAGGCAATATGTCAACACCTTATAATCAAAAGCTCTTTTTTTGACTAAAAAGAAAGTGATTATTTTCCAAAAAACAAATGTCACTAAACGTGCACTATTATATACTTTTGGCATACCTCCCAAACTATAAGGCAGTCCTGGTTGACTCCTTTCTGGCCTTTCTTTGTGAACACAGAGGCAAAATTGTTGGCCTTGGGAGACTTGACAATTCCAGATGAGCTCAATAACAATCCATTCTTCCTTGCTTCCTTTGCCAGTGCTTTTGCTGCTTCTCTTCCATCATCTTTTCCACAACTTGTCCGTTTCTTTAACGACACCGCTCTCGCCAACCCGTTGATAAGAGATGGAAAAAGAACCATGGCTACTACATTCCAATCACGGTTGCAGATTAAACACTGCCAGAAAGTTGGATTGACCCTTATTATGTTTCTATTCTAATAGAAATGCAAAGATTGAAAGCAAGTCACCTCATAAAATTAAAGAAGATTTTGGCGGACCTAGATACCATCTATTTCAAAAGAGGAAAATGATGAGTGTGTTAATTGTTTACTTGTTATTAATATATATAATATGTGTGTGTGTGTGTGTGTGATATGTCAGTTCTAGACTTCTAGCTCTTTTATGATAAGCCTTGCACCAGATAAATGTGATAGAAAAGAAAAAGTGTTCGTTACATTGAAAAAGAAAAACCCTTTACAATATGATAAATGTATAATTTTGTAGCATCCCAACTTTCCCGTCAGAAAACAAAAATGTAAGTTACAAACATTCAGGTTATCTATAAAAACGGTGTCTTTACTGAATTCCTCAAAATCACCCCCCAAATGAAATTGACAAAAAGAATTCATATCTACCGAAATTGATCAAGAAAAAAAAGAGAAATTCTTAGATGTACATAGAGCATAACGTAGATATGCTCACAACTGTTAATAGAATAACATTTTAAGATAGGACTCACTACTAACTTACACTTTTATATAAAATGTCATTTTATTACTGGCTATGAGCACAATTCACGTGACATTTCTTGCGCATCTAAGAATTTTTCAACAAAAAGGGTCAGTAGTATACCTGAGATGGGAATGGCCACCAGCAAAATCCTACCGCATGCCAAAACCTGAGGACAGAGAGATGATTCCTCTGAAGCTATGTATTACTTAAACTTCATTAAGCCAAATCGCAAAACACAACTGGTGTAGTAACTTGTAATGTAAGGCAGTGGCTAATGTTGAGTCTTATTACCACCTTGATTAAACGTCATGGTTACCATAGGGTCCCCAACTTCAGGGGTCCAATTAGTAATTTAAATAACCAAATGAATTCTTTTGCAAAATTCAGAGGTTGCGTATGTGTATTGTGGTACGAGGTCGGTATTAAACAAAATAAATATATGCATGCTGCCATAGCATTTTGACAAGTAAGTAATGAATAAATAACATCCCGTGGATGAAATCAGATTGTGATTTAGTGGTTGGCTTTAAATTAAGTGATCTTCAATCTTTTATTAAACACAAATTATATAAATTGACTGAATATTCTAATATAGAGAAACTCAATCTGTTGAGAACTTTAGTTTTTAAAGACACATGCCCAATGATTTGTACCAAACACAAGCCTGTCTCTTGGCCAGTTGTTTATGTCAAGGTCAAACAAGTGGACACGAGATTATTTTTATGACCCAAATTCGTGGCTAGGGTTGCTTTAAGGGGAAGCCGGAGAGGTACGTTTGCTATATATATAATAATTCTTGAACAACTATAATGACTTGACGATAGCTATATCCCTGGTCAATTGTATAATCTTGAAGAGCCAGGATTCCTATTCAGAATAGTTCAAAAGGATTTTGACAAGAATGCCACCAACCTTAAAGGCATTTGATACTTAATGGTGGGGACAGGAATGAAATAAAAGAGTGACAGTTTATTAATGGATGAGGTGTTTCGTTGCAAAAACCAATGTTTACCAAACAAGGGTTATTATTAATTGGGCATGCTTTTTCTGTTGCCTGAATTAGATAGGCTGTTTGAATTAGAAGTAGAGAACGTAATGGAGAGAAATAGTAATCAATAGCATGTGGAATTCTTCCTGTTTGAAATCAGACTTGTTATGTATAGCTCATCATTTGAGCCCACGGTTGATAACCACAAACATCCAAACGAAGAATAGAAGTAAATACAGGAAACTGTTGATGATCCAGCATTGCATTGATAACAATGATAAATACCTATGGCGTGGCCATGGAAGAAACTTTTGGCTTCTGGATGCTGATTTTGTAGGTGGGGTTTCCTTTTTTTTTTTTTTTTGAATTGCCCTTAAAATGTTTGGAGTACTCTTTTTTCTCTTTAAAAAATGGGTACGGAATTTGTCCTGCTAGATTTACCTAAATTTTTAATAAGGCTCCATCCCAACTTGGGTTCGGTGGGGGGCATTAGTTTAGTTTTTAGGTGCCGCTATGACCTTTTGGAGTTATGTTGTTGGAGACTGCTTGTGTTTTTTTTCCTACCTTGTGTGTACAATGGATTGCTACAACCCTTAAATCAGAAAAAGAAAAAAAAAAGCAAATAAGTAGAAAGGTGAACCTGATGAGGCAGTGTACAATACAATTGCCAATCAAAAAAAGTATGCAATACAATGAAACGCAGGCCATTTTTGGTTGTAGAGTTCTGGTTCTGAAGTTCTGTACTAGCTCCAATAGTCAACCGTATATACGTGTTAACTGATACATTTTCTATAAACTTTTAACTAATGATTTTTCTCTTTTACAGTTAGTTATAGATGCATCCTTTACAAGAATATCGTGGAATAGACCCTCTTCCCCTGTCCCCCTCTCCTCACTCCCTTGCAGAATTGTAACTAAAAAAAAAGAACATTCTGCAAGTAATAAATTACATAGTTTAATTGATATGCACTATTGTTCATCCAATCATATATTGTCATATTAGCAAAAGAGGATACCCTCACATCTATTACCTCAAAAATCTCACGTACAACAACTTATGATCGGATGACAGTGTATAAGCGCATAACAATTAAACTCAATTTACAAATCTCCTGTGAAAAAATAAAAACTATATTCAAACATGTTTTATATACTCGCTGCACTCAATGGAAAACTTGAGCAGCGTAGTATTCGCTTTCACTGAAACCCGGTCTTAGATTTTCTTGACACATGAACTCCAAGGGAAAAGAAACGAGATGACCCCTCACCGATGCTAATCTCTCCAAGGGATCAGTGTTCTGGATATCTCCATCATGATAGGATTCTAATTTTTGTGGCGCAATACCTAAATCAATGGTCGTGTGACCAACTTTTTCTTTCCAAAAAGCAACGCTCTGTCTGAAAGCAAGTCTGCAGTAACATGAGGTTTATGTTAGGACAAAAGAAAAAAAGGAGAAAATTCACCTAAAGATGAAAGATAGATGAAATTTATGACCAACATACCTGGTGTGTATAAGATCATTAGGTACACAAGAAAAGACATCCTGGTAAATTGTTGTATTTGTCTGTATAATGTATACAAGAACAACTATCAGTATTCTTATAGAAGTATTATTTTCAGTTAATCACAAACATAATTAGAAGAGGAAGACTAGATGATATTCTATTATTCTCATAGAATAACAAAAAAACAGTATACAAAAAAATATAAAAATGGAAAGAAAACCCAAAACAATCACGCAAAAATGAACAAGCAGATTTGTATCAGCTACTATAGACTCTGCTCCTCAATCCTTAGTGGAAGGACGAAGATACAATTAAAAAAGCGCAGGCCACAAATATGTTCTTGCTTAAATAATGAGAGAGATACCTATAGAGATTATTATTTGAGCAAGAATTAGCTTTAAAAGAAATAAGTCTTATGATTGGAAATATCATACAAAAATAATACCTATGGCTAAAAAATTTGATATGGTAAAATCATAATGAAAATACTAAATTGTGGTATGTCTAGAGAAATTATCATATTGTGGTACTTTTTCCTAAATCGCCACATGTTGATGTGACGATTTAAACAGAAATTTTTTTTAAAAATAAAATAAATGAAAGCCTCTCTAAAATCAGCAGAGAATGGCGATTTAGCTATTGTTGAAGTTTGTCCATTCCCTTCACTACGTGGCTCCATCTCACGTTCTCTCCTTGATTCATGGCCTTCATGTTTTAGAAGCAATTTTATTTTTTATTAATTTTTTTGGTAAATCGCCACATAACGTGACGATTTAATAATAATTACCATAGTTTACTGATGTTTCCTTGAATACCACAGTTTTGCATATATACAATCTAACCCCCCACAATCATGTACTTTTTCCAAGCACCATTATTCATGTAAAAATATTTCCATATCAAATTAACAATATATATAAACATTTTATTTTTTCTTATTACCTTTGCTGTTGCCATCCAAATATCTTTGTAAGTAGACTCAATAACTGGGTCCATTATTTGATTGACCTGAGGAAACGATATAAAAATAGTAATTATAAATCAGGCACACAAAACTAACACTAAATAGAATGGGAAGTCACTAACCTCTCCTGGTCGAAGACCTAAATGCTCAGACCATAATGACAAACGGAGAGTCAAAGAGAACTTTCCTGCTTTCCAAGACTTTCGATCCATATAAGAACCAATAAACTCTCTGTCTTCTATAACTACTCCAATCTGAAATCCATATGTGGGACAATTAAGGGGACAGAAGTTTATGCAACACTTATGCATTAATAGATAAAAACAATAAACAATTTTTTAGAAATGAACTACTCCAACAAATTTTTTAGAAATGAAGCAAATAGTAATAAATAATTCAAATCATAAATTTTAAGGGTGATAAAAAGGATGCTGGCAACAAGAATTACTAGTCAGCTGAAATCATTCTTTAACTAATTACATATGTCAGACTGATAATATAGAGAAAGCACTTCAAAGTTAAATATGGACAACAATGGTGAAATTTGCAGTCAACACCACATGTTCCAATAAAATATGTAAAAAGGGAAAAAGTCAACTAGATTCAACTGCCTCGCTTTTAAAGACAAAAATAAAGTACTATTACTCTATTAGCATTGATGAAATGGAACAGTGCTGATTTGCTGGTAAAATCTTTTACAACGAGGGTTCATGAAATCAGACACAGATTGCGAGAGTGAATCAGTAAATTTAAATCTCAAGTCAAACTTGTAAAGCATATGCAGGGGGAAAGGCTTTCGATTGTACCTCAGAATCTCTGGATCCGAGTAGGCTCCTATCATTAATATTAGCAGATCCAATCAAACTAATACGATCATCAACAATCATGATTTTACTGTGAACATACACCTGCCAAAAGGAGTATATCATTAAGCTGACTGGAACTACTTAAGTGTATAACACAACAGAATTAAAAGAATACCTGGCTGGTTGCCACAGGACCATTATCAAAAAGTCTACCATAAGACCTCAAGCCATAGAAAGAGATGTAGTCATGTATTCTTGAACCAAGAAGTTCATAAAGATTATGTAATATAGAATTCTGCCCTCTGCAAATGGTTCGGTACTGCCAATGCATTATTGCTCTCACAGATGCTGCACCACTATCATCAATTCCCCCCTAAATAACAGAGAAATCCAACAGTCATGCAAAAACAGTATTTCCTCAGTGTTGAAATAGAGAATAAGATAAAATTGAACCTGGAAGCCAGGCAGGAGAGGTATGACAATTATAACCCTAAAGGTTTTATTTTCATTGTAAGCTCGCAAAATCCGTCGATATAAAGCTTCTAGAACACGATTTCGTATCATTTCATCTCCAGAAAGACCTGAGATAAAAAATTGATTCTGGAACAAATTCCCAAGGATTCATCAAAGCTTGTTCATCAAAGTGGAAGGAAAAGGGGGAGGGGATATATAATATAGCTTCATCAAGTTTGCTCAACAATATCCATGAAATGCAATGCACAATACAATTTACAAGTTTGATGGAAATCATCTATCTAGAACCATATCTTCCAAATGCTTAAGTGGTCGGGTAGAGACAAATTAATGGTTTTTATATCATAACACGTCCCCTCACGCAATAGTCCTTTGGGCTTGAAGCATGGATAATGCACAGGCTCACCTACCTTGTGCTGAAATTCAACTTATATTACTTAGAAGAGTGTGTGCGGAAATGATCGAACTATAGACTACTTGATCGTAGAGGCTCTGATACCATACCAAAAACCATCACTCTCTCAACAACTTTTTTTTGCTCAACAACTTTGTTGAGTAGAGATAAATGAATGATTTTACATCTTAACAATGTCATTTCAACAAACAAAGTTGTTACACTATATTTGCCTTCTTTAAACTATCAATGCAAGTGTGAAGAGAGAGTCCAAATATTTTTAGATAAAAGAAGAAGAAAAAAAATAACTTCAGTTTAACAAAAGTTCAACCCAAAAGAAAAAAGAAGAAATTAGGTCTTAGGGAAAAGTGAAAAATAAACAGAGCGCCAGAATCCCATTTCTATAATAGTATTGATAAAGACCCATGCCCCTGTCATAGATGTGGTTGGATGTGTTGATTTCTTCATTTTTGGTCTACACAATGGAGAGCAGAAGGCTACTCTTAGAAGGCTACTCTTTCTGATAGTGTGCAACTATGGATGTCTACACTATGTAAACACACACAGTATGAGCCACATGTAGGTTAAGCATAAATATGACCACCATCTTGAACAAGACAATAGAAAGATATTGAAGCCAAAGTCGATATATATGTTTAAAAGAACTGCACGTCAGTTACTATATGAAACACTGATATGGTAATTCAAGTAATTATTACCCATGGTATTGTGTCCTTATTTTTGATGTAATCATAAACTTATAGAAAGGTTCTATAACAAATAAACTAAAACTAATTTTTGAATGAACTTCTTCAAAACCATCAATCTTCAAAAATTGTAAAACATTCAGTGGAGATAAGATAACAGGAGCAAGTTTATTTGATACCTCAATGTAGATGAAATATTCGGCTTTCTCAATAAGAGAACAATAAGCATTGTGTATGCTCTCTTCAGTTTGGCTTGTCCCAGCAGACCATTGACTGACACTCCTAATAACCTATCAATTAAATCCAATTTTAGTGGTAGAAAATATAATACCAGGTGTTAAAAAGATAGCATCATAAAGTGAGGGGAAAATGAAAGGAATAAGACCATAGTATGCACCCTCATAAGAGTCAACCTTCCAGCAAGATATGAAATATCACTATCTTCCAAATCACAAGGATTTTAGTCTTTAATTAGTGGTGGGGGGGAAGTAATCAAAGTTAACAGCTTCAAAAAGGTATTTCACTTCTCCCAATGTAAATAACATTTAATGGAAAAATAGAATTTACTAAATTTCAATGAACCTCTTGATAAATGATCATATAAAACGTATGCAACAACAAAGATCAGCTAAATGGGTCAAATGATGCCATTTTATCCTATAATTAACCAATCATATAAAAAGTATATAACAGGGCAAACAAAATGTATGTCATCTATACAATTATATCTAAGACTAAGTAGCTCACTGACAACAATATGAGGAAAATGCACCTGACAACGGCAGGAAACACGAGGACCAACTTGTCCTGACTCATCTGCGAAACCGCCCTGACCACCCCGTTCTTGTGTTTCCCACCATTCTGGATCAGTACTTTGTAGATCAACATGAGCCGCTCTACCCAGAGACATTTTCTTTCGATAATGCATAGAGTCAAGATCATCTACAAAGCCCTTCATTGGCGTATCTGGACCAACTGCTTCAATTTTGGCCTTCCGAAAAGAGAAAGGAAGACCATTGCTGACCTTTATTGGCTTATCAACGTGATTTAAAAAGGAGCTTGGCCCATTCGGTTTTGGGTCTCCTTCAGGATCATTCTGAGGCAGAAGTAGAGGAACATCTTGGCCTTGAGACATGGAAGAAAATGAGTCTTCTCTCTTGATGACTCTACCATTGTCAGTGTCCTTGTTTTCAATCTGGATCTCTCTGCTTCTTCCCAAGTAATGTGGAATAACCATATGATGCTGAGGCATAAGTAATGGTATTGCTTGCTCATATGGAGCTTTGCTCCTCTGATATGGGGAAAAGGAAAACATGATTTCGTATTGAGATTTATAGGCATAGGACCAAAACGGATTAAGACTTCAAAAGTACAATGCAATTGTAGACTATGTCAAACCTTTGCATAATTCCATCGCTGGACAAAGTGCCTAGCAATGTCACGACAAGGTGGTCCCCAAAGGACACAATGAACATCATGCCAAGGCATACGAGGGTATTTTCCACGGTCCAATTCATCTTTCATTGTATCTTCCCATGAATTTGGTTCAGATTCTCTGACAAAATTTAAAACAAATCTATGAATATATCCAACAAGGAAATGATAGTCTATGAATAATGAATGATATCTTAAGCATACCAAGTGCAAAACATATGATTTTGCAAGTCAGATTATCTTCTGCTAGTATAAAAGAGAGAAACGACTCCTACAAATCATCCAAGTCAGTTTGGATAGACAACTATTCTATTAACTCCTTAAACCGATTAGATATTGGGAAACACACTGTATGAAACATAAGTGGTTGACTTTAAGAACTGCCATCTTAAGTACCACTTTATTGTTTTAACAAAAACTATATTTCTTTTTAGGATAAACGAAGAATTTCATTAAGAGAAGAGAATTATAAAGAGTAAGAGGATAAGAGATCCTCTTTACATAAATAAGAACAAAACAAAAACTAAAAAATTATATGATCCAAAAAAATGAAACTAAAAAGTTATCAATGGAGTGAAGCTTTCCAGTCTCTCAAAATACCAGTGAGGGAAAATCCTCGAAAGAGATTGTCATCTCAAACAGAAGACAAATGCCTAATCTTATCCTACAAAACATGTTTGTCTGAGAAATTGTCATTTGCTTTCTAGCTGTTGAGAATATGTTAAGATTTACCCTGATTGTATTCAGATTTATTAGGATCATGTTAATATTTGTAAATATCAATTAGGGAGATTGTTTCCTTTTATAAGCAATTGTAATCTTGTTATTATTAGTATATACTCAGAGGTTGAGGAGTCTTAAATCCTCAAGCATTTTCATTCCAATTACTCTTCACTATTCAGTTCAATATGGTATCAAAAGCTAGGGTTTAGTTTTGTCCAACGGCTCACTGTTTCTTGTCCTAGCCACCTCAACCCAAATAAAACCCATTCTCTTCCGCTCATCCTACCACAAAAGTGAGTCCACAATCCATCTCAGAACCTCCAGACCAGCCTGACTGCCAAGCGCCACCATCGGAGGACCTCCCACACGCTGCCTTCTCGTGCTTAGTTTCAGTTGCTGCTGCCACCGGCCAACTAGCCAGTGCCTCATAAGGCTGTTTTCGGGATCAGTTGCCTGATTTGAGGTCCCTTTCTTGGTCTTACGACTTGCCCTTTGACTCTGTTTTTTGCGTGCTTCAGATTCTTGGTCCGTTTGGCTTCTAGTCTTTCCAGCAGCATGTCAACTACATCAGAAACTCCCAATCTAGAGGCTGAAGATGTGTCATCTGGTTCAAAGAGCTCGTCAATAGTATCCCTATCACCTATGCTTTGTCAGGTAGTCCCACAATCACCTCTGAGAAATTAAATGGTAAAAATTTCTTGGCTTGGTTTGCTTCCGTTGAACTCTGGTTTTGGGGGCAAGGTCTGTTTGATCATCTTACAAACTCTGCCTCTTGTATTTCTAAAGAAAATAGAAGTCAGTGGGAAAGATTTGGTTATTAGTTGTGTGGATTGTTATGCTAGTGAATGGAACCTCCTATCATGGCTAATCTAAGGTCTTTAAAAACCTGTTACACCTTCTAGAAAAAGACACTTGCTAATGATATTCAATGCTTATATGACAGCTAAAACATTAGCTTCTCTTAAGCAGGATGATCATTATATGACCGTGTTTGTTACTCAGGCTAAGGCAGCAGTAGAAGAGTTAAATATGTTTTTGCAGGCTGATTCTCACGAGGCATTGCGAATGAAACTTGATAATTTGTATATGGTGTTAGTTTTACGGGCAATGCACTCACATTTTGAGCATATTCGAGACCAGATTCTAGCAGGTCACGCCGGCCTACCATGGAGGATCTTATCACTCACCTTCTAAGGATTCCTCCACCTAAAGCTTCCAATTCAGGCATAACCGAAGCGCCAGCTATGGTGACCGTCTCTGGTCTCGTGGAGGTCGTGGAGGCCAAGAAGGTCGAGGGGGAGGTCATCTCTATTGTTCCTACTGCAAACGATCAGGCCGTACCCGAGAAGCATGTTATGAAATTTACGGATTCCCAGAAAAGTCTGCTAATTTTGCTTAGACTGGCCAAAATCAAGAAGAAAGAAAGGTTGAAACTTTGTTAGGCAAGCAGTCCATTACCATTTCAAAAATAGAGTTCGAAGAGTTCCTTCAAATGAAGGCAGCAAAGCAGAATCAAGTTCCAGTCACCACTGTTGCTCACACAGGTAATCCCACAGTTTGTATCTCTCATTCTAGTGATAGTTTCAAGTCCTTGGATAATTGATTCGGGTGCTTCCGAGCATGTAGTTGGTAATTGATCCCTTTTTACCTATCTTTCTGCACCTATTTCTCCTCCATTTATCACTTTTGCGGATGGTTCTAAAGTTCTTGCCAAAGGAGTCGATCAAGTTTCACCCACTGAATCAATATATTTAAAATCAGTCTTATTTGTACCTGAATGCCTTTTTAATTTAAGTTCTTAGTCACCTTACTCGTTCACTTAATTGCTCTGTCACGTTTGACTCTGTCACGTTTGATTCTAATTCTTTTATTATTAAAGATCGTGGTACAGGGAAAATGTTTGGAAAGGGGCATGAGTCAAAAGGACTTTACTATCTCAATTCATCTCCACATGTGGTGTGTGCTGCTACTAAGTCTCCCAATCTTCTCCATAATCGCTTAGGCCATCCCAGCCTGTCGAAGCTTCAAAAAATGGTGCCGAGTTGTGTCAAGTTAGAGTCTTTAGACTGAGTGATGTCAACTTGGGAAGCATGTCAGAGCTTCTTTTTCGAGTCATAATAAAAATCGAACTAAGTCATCCCTTTTTTCTGTTATTCACTCAGATATTTGGGGACCTTGTCATGTTGCTACTTCTTCAGGTCTTAGGTATTTTGTTACATTTATTGATGATTTCTCTCGTTGCACTTCGTTGTTTTTAATGAAAGAACTTTCTAAACTTTTTTCAAATTCACATCTTTCTTCATTGAAATTCAAACTCAGTTTGGCAAAACTATTAAGGTTTTACGCAGAGATAATGCTAAAGAATATTTTTCAACTGTTTTTTCTTCATTCATGAAAGCTCATGGCATTTTGCATTAGTCTACATGTCCTTGTACTCCCCAACAAAATGGGGTTGCAGAAAGAAAAAAATCACCATTTTGTTGAAACTGCACGTACTCTATTATTGCATGCTAATATGCCTTTAAAGTTTTGGGGCACGTGGTTTTAACTGCCAGTTATTTAATCAATCTTATGCCATCTTCTATTTTGGACAATCAGGTCCCTTAATCTTGTTAACTAAAGGTCCATTATATCAAGTTCCTCCCTGTGTGTTTGGGTGCACCTGTTTTGTCCATGGACTTTCCCTAGGTCAAGATAAGTTGTCAGCTCGAGCTATTAAATGTGTTTTTCTTGGGTATTCTAGATTGCAAAACAGGTATCGATGTTATTCTCCCATTACCCGGTGGTTGTATACCTCTGTTGATGTTACATTCTTTGAAGAAACACCTTACGTCACCCTACAAGTTGAGCCTAATGTTGTCTCTAGAGTGCTACCTATTCCATATTTTGGTCCTCCCTTGCAAGAACCATCAGCAGAGCCTATAGACAAACAAGTTGAACCAACACCTCGTAGTTCCCCACAACGACAGAGACAACAACCCTTGATTACCTATCAACGCCATCCAAGGGAGGTTAATCGTGATCTTGAGGTAGTAGAGCATCCCAGTGAACTATGCCCTATTACAACAATCTTTCCTAGTACAGACTTGACACTCTCTAGCGATGACATCCCCATTGCTCTTCAATAAGGCACTTGATCTACTCGAAATCCTCACCCCATCTATAATTTTTTGAGTTTTCACTGTTTATCTCCATCATATTATGCCTTTGTTTTCGCTTTGTCTTTTGTGTCCATTCCTAGGTCTGTCAATGAGGCACTCGGTCATCCAAGATGGAGACAGGCTATGATTGACAAGATGTTCGCCCTTGAGCATAGTGGTACTTGGATCTTGGTTCCGTTTCCTCCTGAGAAAACTGTTGTTGGATGTCGATGGGTGTATGCTATCAAAGTTGGCCCTGATGGCAACATTGACCATCTTAAAGCCTGCTTGGTTGCAAAGGGGTATACTCAGACCTATGGTCTTGACTACAGTGATACCTTTTCTCCAGGTTCTAAAATGGATTCCGTTCGCATTTTCCTCTCCATGGCAGCCATGAATCACTGGCTGCTATTTCAGCTTGATATTAAAAATGTCTTCCATCATGGAGACCTTGAAGAAGAAATATACATGCAACCAGGGTTTGTTGCTCAGGGGAGTCAGGATTGGTGTGCAAATTAAAACGTTCACTGTATGGTCTGAAGCAATCACCAAGAGCTTGGTTTGGCAAGCTCAATATTGTTGTTCAAGTGTTTGGCATAAAACGAAGCGAAGCAGATCATTCAGTGTTCTATCAACATTCTTCACCTAGTCAATGTATTTACTTGGTAGTCTATGTGAATGACATAGTCATTACTGGTAGTGATCATGAAGGGGTATCTCGATTGAAGAAACATTTATTGCATCTCTTCCACACTAAGGATTTGGGTAAACTCAAGTACTTTCTTAGTATTGAGGTGGCTCAATCCAAGGGTGGTGTCATTATATCACAAAGGAAGTATGCTGTTGATATATTGGAAGAGAAAGGGATGTTAAACCAATTGACAGTCCTATGGATCCAAACAGTAAATTGTTGCCAGATCAAGGAGTCTTATCCCAATCCAAGTAGATATCGAAGACTTGTAGGGAAGTTAAATTATCTCACTATTACTAGACTTGATATCTCCTATTCAATGAGTGTGGTGAGTCAATTTATGCAGTCCCCATGTAATGATCATTAGGATGCTATGATGCAAATTTTGAGATAAATCAAGAAGGCACCAGGCCAAGGATTGTTGTATGAAGATAAAGGTAATACCCAAGTTATCGGATATTGTTATGCAAATTGGGTAGGTTCTCCTATTGACAGACGGTCTACCTCTAGGTATTGTGTCTTTATTAGTGGAAATCTTGTATCTTGGAAGAGCAAGAAGCAGAATGTTGTCGCTCAATCTAGTGCAAAGGCTAAGTATCGGTCCATGGCAGTGGCCATTAGTGAATTAATATGGATTAAACAGTTACTTCTAGAGTTGAAGTTTGGGATAGTTGCACAAATGAAATTATATTGTGACAACCAAGCAACACTTCATATTTATTCTAATCCGGTGTTTCATGAGAGAACTAAGCACATAGAAGTTGATTGTCACTTCATCAAGAAAATTCTATCCAAAGAGATTGTCATTGAGTTTGTTTACTCCAATGATCAATTGGCAGATATTTTCACCAAGTCTCTTAGAGGTCCTCGGAGTGATTATATTTGTGACAAGCTAGGTGCATATAATTTGTATGCATCAACTTGAGAGTGAGTGTTGAGAATACGTTAAGATTTACCATGATTGTATTCAAATTTATTAGGATCATGTTAATATTTGTAAACATCAATTAGGAAAATTGTTTCCATTTATAAGCAATTGTAATCTTGTTATTATTAGTATATATTCAGAGGCTGAGGAGTCTTGAACCCTCAAACATTTTCATTCCAATTACTCTTCACTATTCAGTTCAATACTAGCAAAATGCCCCAGATAGTGGCAAAAACTCTACATCACTATAACTATATGAAACTTAGTGCTCATTTGACTTCCCTGTGAATTTTAAAATTTTCTGAGAATTACGTTTCTAAAAAACACTTCAACGTCAATATAAAGCAAGATTAGAAAGAAACACCGTTCTCTAAAAATACTTATTTCTGGTTTCTGCTTTTGCTCCGTAACAGAAGCACCAATTTCTTACTTCTCTTTAACAGCAGATTTAGTTATTCTAATTTCTACTGTCACATAAAAATACTTCTATTCTTTGGCCAAACACTTATCTTACATGAGTTTCTCTGTGATTTTATTTTCTATTCACAAAACTTACCTAGGGTTATAATAGTCCTTTCCAGGCCAGATTAGTGGAGGGCAATCCCCTACTTTATGCTCAGATGAGTCATAACGGCCGAAGCATAAATCCAGTCCTCCAATAAAGCAAATATGGTTATCGACAATGACAAGTTTTTCATGGTGCGACCTGTATATAATCATGACAACATAAGAAACCACAAAATTTGTAGTATGATTAATAGTTTGATACTTGCTGATTCTAAAATATAATTTTTTCACAAAAAAATATTTTTAAAAAATAGACAAGAAGCAAGGCTGTGGGAAATTGCATACCAAAGGTAAACACCACTAGAAAAGTGGTCAGGATAGCGTAATACCCTCACATTCTCATGGATGCTAAGAAGCTTTCTCTTGCTATAAACACTGTTGATTTTCAAAGCAAGAGCCACCTCTTTGTACAGAAGAATGTAAATCTGCATTGACAAATAAAACCATTCATGCCAATCCTCACACTTCTACAAAAACAAAGTAATTAAAATGCATAATCCAGGTGGTATGCAAGACAACTGAGAACCTTCATTACAACTTGATCATTTCATGGACTGGACTGGACTGGTGACTATTAAATGATAAAGTAATTCCATTTTTATGAACGCTGTTGAGTTTCAAAGCAAGACTCACCACTTTGTACAGAAGATTGTAAACTGCATTAATAAATAAAAGCATTTGTGCCCATCCTCACACTTCTATGAAACCAAAATAAATGAAACATTCAAAATCCAGGCAGTATGCAACGTGACAGAGAACCTTCATTACAACTGGCTCATCGCATGGACTGGACTGGTGACTATTAAGCATTAAAGTAATTCAATTAATTTACGTAAGTGGCTTCTCTCCATTCTGATATCAGAAACATTTATGGAAAACTAACTTTTATGTGCATTCAACCAGTGTTGCCCATAACTGAACAACGATACATCATATTTTGAAGCCACTTGTCCTACCAAAAAAAGGTAAGACCAATATCAAAGGTTGCATTTAGTTGTTGAGACAACTAAAATACAGAGACATAGAGACAGAGACATAAAATATAAGACTAAAAGTCAGTCTTGTATTTTATTTGGTGATGATATACAAGAAACAATTTATTGTATTTGTATCATGTTTGGTTTTATGGTGACAAGACATAAACACATGATAAATGACTTAAAATATCCTTTGGGTCTCCTTCTCACCCATTCATAATTTCATCAAAACTCTGTCTCTGTCCTTATCCCTATGTCCCAACAAAACAGAGGTACAGAAAATACACAAATTTTCTGTCCTGAAACACAAGTTTTTGTACTTGTCTTCATAACCAAACAGGATTTTGTGTCCCCGTCCCTGTATTTGTGTCATGTATCAGCAACCAAACGCAGTCTATGTTTTGACCCATCTAGAGAAAGCCGCAATTCCACACTAGGCAATCCAAATTCCAACAAGCCATCAAGAAACTAAGTCATGCATATTGAATTGTATGTGGCACAAGAAGAAACACAGATAATGAGGCGTAGCAAAATTTAAAGAGTGCTGTTTTGACTAGAAGAATCACATCTTATTGGCGAGTTTCAATACGTTTACACAAATTTGACTCCTTTTTTCAACTGTCTATGTTTCGTACCCAAATCATAAAGGGGTGGCCTAATGCACAAGGCTCTCTCCTGGTGGAGTATTAGGAGAGTAGGTCTAAGCAGCCTTACCCCCACCAAGTAGAGAGACTGTCTCAGGGATTTTAACCTGTGGCCTTCAGTCACAAGGCAACAATCTCACCGTTGCGTCAAGGCTCACCTCTTTTTACCCACAACAACAATCAATTTCCTTTTCTTAAAAAAATGTGCAAACAGAACTTGGAAGAAATTAGGCACAAAATTTAACTTGATTTGACCTACTGCAAACTTTAAGCAAACGTCACACGGTATAGCGGACAATAGTCACTATGATCAACGAAGGTTACAAGGGGTAGCTACTCAACATTAAAAACCCTCATCCAAATGCACCCTAACACACAGACACTGAGATTCAGTACATTTTGTGACCTAACTTACAACACACACGTCCATATTTACCTGGCCCATTCAGCAAAGCCCAAAATTAGAAGTTAAAACCAAGACATTTAGTAACAAATCAAAATTTAGGAACAACAACAGGGAACGAGTACTCATTCCTGCATACGTCAGAACATTGTTGCATCAAAAATGAATGCAGATAAATATCTGGAAGCCAACATCACACAAAAATCCGAGGAATGTTTGCAAATATCTTTACGATTCAAACAACTCAAAAACAAAAGTTATTCAAAACAATGGTCACCTAAGTGAAATTAATATGGCATCATAAAAGTAGTTCAGATTAAAGGTTACCTGAACCCCTTGCTTAGCTTTTGCTTCCAACAAATTATCAAGCCTTGATGAAGCATGTGTGTCAAAAGGACGCCGTAGATACAGTTCTGGGCATAGCCACCAACCACAGATGAATATCTGCATGAATCTCTTGATCATTGAACAGAAACTTGAAAACAAATATTTTTCCTTGATATTAATAAAAATAGGATATGTAATGAAAGCGGCACAGAATGTTCTGGCACTGATAAAACAAACCTCTGATCTTGCATCCTCAATTGAAGAGGCAAAGGCCTCAAATGCTGCTCGCCCATCTACGAACCACTGGGCTTGACTACCATCTTCAATTAAGCCTCTTGGAGGAGCAAAAGAACCATAGCGGTGAGGGTGGCACCAGCCTTCAGGAGGCCTGAGTCCAGCATCATTAATTGCAGCAACCCAATCTTTAACTTTACTGCTACTTTTCACTCTAATTCTGATACTCCGGATTCCACAAGTCACCTACAGCATTCAGTTAACAGTTCAAAAAGTATGTTTCTCTGTATGTTTATATTATGACCAGACATCTAATAACATCCACAAGTCACCTAATAACTAATTTAAATATTAGAAAAAACCCATATTTTGGTCCTTGAAATATTTTTGGGTCATCAATTTGGTTCTCAAATGATTATTCCATTAATTTGGTCTTTGAATGACTAGTTTTTTACATCAAAACAGTCCAAATTTTACTTCTTACTACAGTCAAATTCATGTCATATGATGAACAAATATTATCATCCAAGGATGAATTTGATGTAACTAATCTTTCAAGGACCAAATTCCTTCAACAAAAGATATAAAAGAGAGAAACTCTCACCTTGAACGAATGGCGTAAAGGATTTCGCTCTTTCATTTCACTTGCTAGTGATACACGACCATCCCCATTCCCATCTGATGCAGGCAGTACATCAAAGACAAAAATGTCTAAGGGCTGAGTATCAAAAGGATCTGCTAGCAATGCCAAGAATCCAGGTTTCAGTATGGCCCATACCTGTACAAACCAAGGAGTGATAATTACAGAATTTAAACCAAAGCTAATAAAAGATACTAAAAAAAATTAAAATAATACCACTAAAGTTCCATGTAATAAAATATCAACTGTTGTAGCTCAAGGCCAGCTAATAACTAAAATGCCTATGGGTATTGATTCAGTTAGTAAGGATAAAGTACTTCACTTGTAAGACTTAGGTTTAGTTCCCCCTGCCCTGCCAGCATACTCCCATAGTAGGCATTTTGTAAGGACTAATGTAAGCCCTACCTGAGATTTGTGGCATGCCTTGGCCAAGGAATGGGGTAGCCTTCCCTCCCCCAAACTCTCTTCCTACCAACAAACAATATGAATATTTGATCCTGACATCTATAATCTATACCATATAAAGTGGACTTCCCCATTCAATCTAAACTTCCACTTTTCCTATGTACCCAATATTGTATCTTTAGTTATTGTAAATTGAGCTGGAAAATGTCAGTTCAACTTCATGATATGGCCCCACTTCCAAACTCACATCTCTTATATTTAAGAAACTTCTAGGGAAAAAAATAGTTGCTACTGCTACTGTATGATTGACTTCTAATGTCATATAAATGATAAATGTTAATTATATACTAGTGAGGATGTAGGCTCTTCGTGCCTGCAAATCTTTACAATCTGTGGATAGCAATTTTTAGTGGTTACAAATAAGAGGTTAACAGCACTTTTGTGTTTGTGAGGATAAAATTGGAACTAAAATTGGATAATAAAAATAGTTATATTAGTGTAGATTTACATGTGACTTCCTCAGAAGAGAACAAATGTTGCACAGAAATTAATTTGCTTTTTCATTGCATATATCAAGGAAATCAAGACAAGTAAAGCATATTGGCCAAATTCAAACAAAGATTTCAGTTACCTTTTGCCAGTTGTCATTACAACAACTAAAACAGCCAGACATACAACACTTTCTGGAAGCATCATCCTTTAGAATTTTAGGCAGATGCTTCACCATCACATATTCTTCCTTCAGCTTAGGGCCATATTCAGGTGAAAAAGATAGCTTTGATACCTCCAAAAACTTGCAAACCTATCATATAAAACTGCTTATTAACAAGTGTCAAGTAATCATAAAATAGTACACAAATGCAACAGGACATCAAATGAGAGGATCAAACATCAAACGAACAGATAACAAAAATCTAAATAGCCATGGACTTCAAATGAAAATAAAATATGTCTTTCATTTACTAAGTTCATATCATAAAATTCAAGACTAACAGCAACTGGCAGCCCAATGGACAAGATTCCAATCCCACCATTATGGGTTCTGGGAAGGATCCGGTAAATGCAACCATAACCCTGTGACTTAAGTGGAAAGGCTATTTCTGGGAACCAGAACCATGTTAGCCTTGTTTCCAACAGATTCATTAAGCTACTTATCAGGAAACACAGTGAAGCCTTCCTAGCTAAATTTGGTAATCAAATTAATGGCTTCACATCCAAGGGTGCAGTGTATTGGAAAACTTACACTATTTATGAATGAAACTATCCAAGGGCAAGTTTTAGTTAAAAGGTAAGGTTATGGCGAGGGGGTTCAAGGACTGCGGATGAATACATCTAACCCTCACCCCAAGACGGTGGGATCACCATGCTTCTGGCTTTTAATGAAACTAATATGGACACTCCATTGCCAAAGCAGTAAAGAAATATATATAGTTCTAATTTTCCATTTTTATATTTCCTTTATTAGAGAAGTTAAATGTCAATCAATTTCAAAATGACATACAAGTATGCAAGCACAGCATGAGTAAGTCGTGGTGTTATTTATTTATTTATCTATTTGTTTTGAACAGTCTGCATAGCCACCGTATCCATTATTATGCTAAGATTTGTAAGCTTTGCCATCAATGCCCCATTGCTTTCAATACAATTTGTTATTATGACTAGCATAATCAACCCCATATTGAAGTTAATTGCCTTTTTTCATATGGTAAATTAACAATATATCAAATCCATAATAATTTATGTATATCTGACACGGCCAATTGGCTATTACATACTTGAACCATAACAATGAATCGATGACTGTGTAACAAGGATAACCTTTTGGCTATTACATACTTGAACCACAACAATGAATCAATGATTGTGTAACAAGAATAACCAAGGTTATCAAATCGGGATACAAATCGTGTATCGGAAAGCTCATTTTCCGAATCATAAATCGTGAATTGTATCATAACGTAAGATACATGATCAACACTTACAAATAGAGAAATATAGAGAAGCATGGTGGTTATATTAAAAAATATAAATTATAAACATAAAATATGCAAAAATAATATGCTAAATATAAATGAAAAAAAATAATAATGAATAATTACTTATTCTAAGAAAAATAGAATCATAAAATGCGTCCTAAAATTTAATCAAACATTACAAACTAAAATTTAAAAAAAGTACGAAGACAAAGCATAAAATAATATAATTATGAACATGATATATGAATATTTGTTTTAATCTTTATCTCTAATATTAAAATATTTTATAAACAATAATTATTTAAAATTAAAAAAATGGTGAGTCAGTGACACACATGGGGTTATAGCAGTCAATGTCATGGAGGTGGGTAGCAACTGGAAAGCAAAAGCCACGATTCAGTGATAATGAGAAACGGTGATTGAAGAGTTCGTGAAGCAAAAGAGAAGAAAAAACGGAGAGAAGACGCATGAAAAACAGTAATTGAAGAACCAATATTCACTGGAAAATAAACCAGAGTTCACCGGAAACCAACTATCCTCTGCTCCTCCGTCTCTGCCACTGAGCGTGGCGGTGTGTTCAGCCTTATTTCTGGCCACTGTCTTCACCGTTGTGACAGGTGGCATTATCTGAACCCAGATCTGAAGGGTTTAGCCGCCGTGACCACCATGGAACCAGGAAGAAAAGCGGTTGTCAAGGTGGATGGTTGAATCACATAGACACGTTTCAAATCGTGATTACAGTGTTTCAAGGACGATTTGCACGATAAAGCAACGATTCATGGCCGATTTCGATACAGCCTGCGATATCCATCGCTGGGCTCTCATATCACATCGTATTGCATATATCGTACCGCGATACATGATATATTGATAACACTGAGAATAACTTCTATAACAATATTAACATCAGTTTTCAAATGCTAATGCACAAAGCATACCTCTCGAGAGTTAACAATACTGATGTTTCCCAAAAAGTGATTCAGATATCCTTGCATCGCACTCTTTGCCCTGTCTGATACAGAATGCTGTCTTCCTAAGGCTGGCCGTATGATTGGTAGAGCAGCAATAGATGGAACATCTCTGGAACAAAAACCAATTTATAGGAAATTATGGCCACAGATTAACATATTGCAACGTAAGAGTGCTCCCACAAAGGTTGCATGTCAGGTGTCACCTGTTTTTGGCACTTTCGTCAGCATGTGAAGCAAATGTTTCATCATCAGCTTCATCGTCATCGTGCACCATAGTAGTGTGTTCTCCTATTCCTAGATTTTGAAGCCATTCTTTAACCTTTAATATAATATTTCAGTGAACATTACATCAAAATCCAAACTTTGCTAGATATACATGATATCATCATCAAATAACATACATTAAAATCTACAAAAACATTCATAATTTCATATATACACAATAATTTCCATGCACAGAGTGTAAAACTGCAATCCAATAGGAATTTAACAAGCTGTCATGTCATCTTGGGCAGTGGCATAGTTTAATTTTAAAAACATAACATGACAGTTTGTTGAATTCCTAATAGTTGGCACTTTAAAGTTGTTTTGCACCGCCAACATAAGAAATTATTCTTACATATAGGCTATAGCAATCAACCAAAAATAAGTACAAATAGCATAGCTTATCCCATACCTGCTCCTGCTTCTCCTGAATTTCCTCAAAAAAGGCACGTTTCTTTAACGCAAAATGCAAATAGAATACTTGAGAAGCTTTCTTCACGAGCTCCCACTTGAACTGGAATGAAAATGAGATATATGAGTATACTCCTGTAGGAGGGAAGATCGAAAGAAATAAATAACAAAATCACTCATTCTTTCACAGAAACAGAGAACGAGACCACGGGGGTAAAAACATTGTGCTATCTTTATCTTATCCAAAAGAATTCCTCATGTGTTATCCAACACAAGACAGTAGAGTACTGCAGTGGCGAATGCCCAACAAACTGTAAAACGCACAAAACTTATCAAACGAGGCTAACGGCGGAAGAAGTCATTGAATCATGTTGCAAAGCAGAATACGCGTGAAAGAAGAAAAATTTTAATTAGAGAAACTAAAACAAAATCCACCGCTAAAATTAAAATCCAAGGCTTTCACTAAGTAGCAGTCCATTGGAAAACACGAACAAATGCATCAAGCATTTCCATTTTGAAGCCAAACCTCTGCTAAATCCGAAACATTTTGCACAAGTTGCCTAATTCATAATCACTAGACACCAGCATAAAAACAAGAAATTGGATTCAAATATACGACCTAATTCCGTATCCTTTTCCATCGCTTTATGTTCACACAATTGGCTTCAGAGCTCATGCGATCACAGAATCTTCATGGCAGAATTCAACAAAAGCATAATCACAAACACAGAGAGAGAGAGAGAGAGAGAGATGGAGATTTTTACCTGTTTGTACTGGAACTGAATGGTGTAAGAGAGTTGCATAGGACTTATGTCGCTGGCGTCGGGGCGAGAGACGGAGACGATGGTTGCCTTCGGCAACTCCTCGAAAATCCGAGTGGCCTCGGCGCAGCTTTGACGGAACGACGGAACCGACGCCATCTCCGCCGCCGCCGATGGAGAAGATGGCGGCGGCTCCGATTTCATCGGGAAGTAGCGCTGGCCGCCGCCGGACATTAACTGCTCCGTCGCCATCGGAAATCGAATCGCCAGCGAAGTGGAGAGCGAGGGCGACGAGGGAAACGGGAATGGGAAGAGAAGCTGAAAACGGCGTCGTTGGTTGCTTCGGATCCGAACCAAAATCAAACAGAGAGAGAAAGAGAAGAGAGGAAGCGTTGGCTTTGGTGAGAATAGGAATTTATTATGGCAAAGAATTGAACTGTGAACAGCGTCAAATTAAGCGTACAAGTTTTGATTTCTTCACTGGCNGTCTCAATCTTTATGTCTTTGTTCACATGGCTCTGTATTTCAATCCTATCTCAGCAACCAAACGTAGCCATAGACATATCGTCATGCTAAATGACCAAGGTAGCTTAGAAGGACATCTAGGTCTACCTTATGAGGGTAAAAATATAAAATCTCATGTTAGATAATCAATTTTAAATGGTGAAGTGAAGTGGCTTGAAAGCGATTCATTAAGAGTACAAGAGCTAGTTAAAAATAGCACCAAGTTGTGAGATGTCTCAAAGAATGTTTTTTTATTTTTGTTAAGGTGATCTACTTTAAATGAGTGGAATATAGATTCTTATTGAAGCAACAAAAAATAAAAAATATTGAGCAATCAACACCAAATACACTAAAGGTGAACCATAAAAGGACGCAACATTGTTTTGGATAATGGTGACCACAAGGACTACCATTTGGAAGCAAGGCACATGAAGACGAGGGTGATCGTCAGTTGAAACTACGAATTAAATTCAAAGTGGAAGTTACTTGGAGCTAAAAAATGGTTACCAAGTGCTAACGTGGAGCACATACGAAAGACGCTAACTGCTCGAGACACTTGTCAGACATGTGAGAAGCCTAGTTTCCTTATAATAGGCACGATGAGTGTAGTTAAAACTTGGATTTTACACTTGTAACACCTCTCACACACTTATTGTCATCGCAATAGACGAGTAAACAAAAGAAATCAAGTAATTTTTCATTTCTTTTCATTCTTTCCATTCATAGGTTTAGTCTGGTTTGTTTATATTTCTGTACATTTCCATTGTAATTTCAAGCCCTTTGTATCAAGTTTATGTTAATCGAACTTGTTCCTCATTCAAGTTTTTTCTGAATACTTTGGTTACTATTCGTGTCATATTATGAGTTTTGCATTCTGTTTTGTTTAAAAACCATAAACTCAGCCAGTTGCTCGATAATCCCGACTTCATTTGACAATGGCGTAGTAAGAACATCCTAATGCCAATCCCCCTGATCCCAAACACCAGCAATAAACAACTTAGAATCCGAGATATGCACATGGGGAACCCATTGGCAGAAGGGCTAGGACCCAACCCACAATGAGAACCAAAAAGAATATGCCCCCTTGCCCAGAACGAGTCCAAAACCTACACGAAAAATATGGACAATCTTAACTGGAGGCCCAACAATTAGAGACATTACGAGTAAATCTCAAGAAAGACCAAAAGGTAGGTTTATATTTTTAGCGGAGAACCTTACCCCATAGCTTTTGTAAAGGAAAAAAAATGGTCAAAAACAAGTTTTCCAAGTATAGCCCAATTTCCCAACCTTGTTGAGTAGACCCCCAAACCACTACTTGATAGTCAAGATGGTTCGAAATCCACCTTGCTTTGACTATCCTTCCAAATAAAAGTTTGAACCACTTGATCCACCTCATTACACGTTGCTTGGGGCAGCCACGTTGCTTGCATGTTATAGATAGGAATAGCAAAAATTCCTCCCTATCCTATTCAAAAAATTTCTCTTCCAACCACAAAGCCTAGTCTTCATCTTATCAATCAAGAAATTAAAAATCAGTTTTCTTCACCCTCCCTTGCCTAAGGGGAAAGCCCAAATACTTGCCTAGATTTGGTGCAAAAGTAATAGAAGAAATGCCCGCCAACTTGGTTGCTCCTAGGCACATATTTTGAGAACAGAGCCTTTGACGTATCTATGTTCACGCACAACCCAGAAGCATCTTCAAACGCCTTAAGCATATTCAATATTAGGCGCATATGGGAAGACGTGGCTTCAACAAACAATAAGATGTTATCTGCAAAAAGATGGGAAATGGCAATACCCCCACGTGTAATAGAAATAGGTCTCCAACACTACAACGTTGTTTCGAGCTTGTATCGAAGACGGATCGTGAACTAGGTTTCTGGAACAATAGCTTCACAATTTGGAACTCAACAATCCCCAATGTTGAGTAGAATGACCGAATAACCCTTAAAAAAAAAGTCATTCGAAATAGTTTAAGAAAGAGTTGAAATAACTTGGGAATAAATTGAATTGCTGAAAATTACATTTGTATCCAATTAAAGCGGTTAAACAAATAGTCCATTAGAGTGAAAATTAATCATCACATGGCTAAAATTGGGAAAAAGAAAGGTTGTGACCAATAAAAGTGGTTACATTTGCCAAAACTTTTATATAATAGTATCGGCAAATATAGAAGTATAGATATTTAATATAATTAGTATAAATTTGAAGACTATTTTTTTTTTCAGACACTATTACTATGACTTCTAATTACTTATAGCATTTTTTATATTATTTTACTAAATAATATAATTAATAAACGTTAGATTCATTTTAATTCCTATATCTGTTGTGTATTTACACTGTGTTAAGGAGCCTTTTGTGGTTTTTGCCACCTGTTTCTCTTCACGGTGGCAGGGTAAAGTTTATAAATTATCAAACAAATATACTACTTTTAAAACAACTTAACCAGTGCTTTTTTTCATTTATTAAGAAACTTAAAATATAACATTTTATTAAAAAAAAACAAAATTTTTAAGTTTTTAATTTAATAAAAGTATTAAAAATTTTAAATCATTTTACTTTGAGTTAGTTTAATAAATGTTCAGTGGATTATAAAGAGAGAGATAGAGTGATGAAAGAGGTAAAGTGTCGAAAAAACTTGTGAAAAAATTGAAAATTTTCAATGAAAATTACATGATGTGAAATTCTGGAACATATACAATGAAGGAAAAGAAAAATAGGATAAAAAGTGATTTCTAGATTTCATTTTATAACGTGAAATGAGAAATCTCATCGTTAGATTAATAAAGTGATAATGAGTTTTAATTTTTATTTTATTGATCTAATGATGAAATTTTTTACTTTATTTTTGAAAGTGATAAATTCATTTTAGAAGATTTAAATCTAAAATAAAAACAAGATATTGAGCCTAGTAGGTGGAAAAAAATTAAAATTTAATCACAAATTTAAAATGATAAATAAATAATTTGAATTAGCGACACTTAGCAAAATTTTAGATATTATAATATTGATACTTTTAAAGTTTACGGGGTATCAAACTAAACCTGGTTTAGGATAGATTATTAACAAATCAATCCATAGTATCAGAACAAGCACTGAAGACCATTATTTGGGTTCTTACTGATTTGTATTCTACCACTTATTTGGACCTTCATTCGAGACCTACGAGATGGGTCAGGACTTATTTGGGCAATTAAAAACCCAATGGACACCAAAATGTTGACCAGAGAAAAAAAAGGTCGCAATTTTGAGGTCAATTGGACCTTAAAAGCCGAAAAGATGTTAGTCAGGATGAGAGTTTAATCTACTCGGACTCAACACAATCATACTCGAGTTGATTTGGGTTGAGAGAGCGGTTTCTATTTTTATTTTTAAATTAAGATGTTGTACTAAAATGATATTTATATTGCCTTTTTAAAATTTCAAACAACATGGTTTCATTTCAAATGTTTTTTTCTTTTTTAAATATAAATTTTAGGTGATTGGGTTGGTGTGGACTTTGTTCAAAGTTTTTTCTTTTTCTTATTACGAAAAGAGTTGTTAGAAAATATGTAAAAAAAAAAAAAAAACGAATGTTCTAAAAGAAAACTTGCACCGCGGTCACATTTTGTAAAATGTTCGACAGATGGGGCTTTCAATTTAAAAAAATAAAAAACAAAGAATCTATTTTAAAAAATGTTACCCTTATTCATCTTGAANGTTCCACCAAAAGCATCCAAATATTGTTGATTCATGTAACATTGTGCCATTGTTGATCATTTTGTTCTCTTCTAAATTTGTTAATCATTCTAATAAGTGAGATTTATTTATGTTTGGGTGACCCCAACAATCAGAGCGACTTATACCAGGATCAAATATTCCATACATGTTGATTTTTGTTCATACATTAAATTTATGCAAATATATGTACGCCAAAATTATGATATGCCTAGTTGACAACTTGGCATTATTTTCTACTAGGGGGCCCCAAATTCCAATTGAGTCTGACTAGATTAACTGCCAAATTAGAAGGATTGTCTAGGAAAATCAGCCAAGTTCCATGAACCTGAATCTTTTGTTTAAAAAGTCGTTTTATTATCATTATTATTATTATTATTATTATTATCTTATGCCCACATTTTGGTCTCCTAGATTAAATTGATCACTTAAAGAACAATTCTTTCTTCTTATCTGTTGGGTTCTCTGTTGTCTCTATATGTTGCTAATGATTTATATGAATGGATATCGTTGCTGCAACCACTAGTTGTATTGACTTTGTTTGGATTGATTTTTATTTTTAAAAAATAAAGTATTTTTTTATATAATTTTAAGAGTGTTTGAATACAATTTAAAGTGTTTTATTATTTGTTTTATTGAAAAAATACTCTATTAAAAAAATATTTTATTATAAGTCGATCCAAACTAACCAATTAATTTGTATGTGTTATGCTTGAGTTCAAATGACTATAGCTTTGAAGGGGATAAATATTATTATGATAATTTAATTATTTAAGGGTTTTTTATTTTAAATTGTACACATTCATAAAAAAATATATAAAAAGTTTAGTTTTAATAAATTATTAATTTAGTATATGTGCTATGCATGAAAATTATTTTAGATAAATCATTGATTTTATTTTTTTATATATAAATCAATTAATTTTATTTTTTGTATTTTTAAATGTTAGATGTGAGAAAATACTAATTTTAAATTAAGTAAGATTTAGTGGGATAAGTGAAATAAGTTTCGTGAAATATGAAATTTAAAGTAGAAAAGATGTAATAGAATTTAGTGATAGAAGTTTGGGCAGAAAAATTCCCTCCAAAACAGTGGTGGTAAAAACTCAAACATTTAATTAGTATCAATTCGTACGAATATGGCATATTATTAACTAGATTTATTTTGGTTAACGATTATTAACTAGCTTTATATCATATTTGTACCCAGTCTGGAGTGGGCATAAATGATCTCGCGAGGTTAGGCTGATGATGCATGGCTCAAGACCCAAGGATCTACACTAGCTCGCTCGAATTCGTAACTTAACAAATATGATAGTAAGTCCAATAATCATCTAACAAAATCATCATTTGTCCTACTTCTAAATAGATTTACAGATTAGGCCAATCTTTTAAAAACACCAAAGCTTGACCTAAAAAATGGGTTATAATAAGCTAACAGATCAAACTGCACATTTTACATACAGGTTAAGCCCTGTTGAACCAAATAAGTGCATCTTTTTATAAGTTGCAAATTGTCATTAATACTATAATTTTTGGCTTAATTATTAGTAAGTGATTGATCCAATAATTTTTCATGTATATATAGAGAGAAACCATTAGAATTGGTCTAATGGTAAAAAGTTTGAGTATTATGCATAAGGCCCTAACTTCAAAGATCATTGCATATAATTTCTAAAGTACAAAAGAGAGAGATGGGGAGAGGGTCAAAAGGGAGAAGGGGAGATAGAGAGTAAGTGGGAAAGTTTTGAGACGATTAATAAAAATATTTTGAGTAAATACCTTTTCCTATTCTTAACATTTAAAAGCTGATATATGAGTATAATTCTAAAAAAATTAACATTAATTTAATTCAAACACTTTAAAATTTCACATTAATTTTATCCTTTCATGAAAATAAGCAATGGAAGTTTTGTTTTATACAATCAAAATAGTCAATGGAAGTTGCACCAAATGATGCCAAAAATTAAAATATTATGGTTAAATATAAGCTACAAATTAGAGTGATGTCAACATCAAAATATCATTAGGACTAGAAAAAGAATATTTACTCAAATATCTTTTTTCCTTTTTTTCTTCGTAGTACAATTAACCTAGCGTAGCATTTAATCCTACTTATTGTTTATATAAAAAAAATATATATTTCTAATTACTCTCTAATAGTAACAACGAACAAGTAGCTTATATATTTATTTTCCTTTTCTTTTCGTGTTTAATGGTAAAAGATATGGGAATCAGTCGGGTTTGAATATGAAACATTAGAATAATTTAAAAATGTTTTAGCATCACTATAATATCTAGTACGTACATATTGTTGTCTCTCCAATGCTTGGATATGACGAAAATGACGGTTTAGGTTCATGCACCTTCTCTCTTTCTTTTTCAGCTAAAACTATTGAACTGTATTTGTCACTCGCTTGCTAGTGTCTCAAAAGCTTCATGAATTGAGTTGCACCAATATTTGCACGCATATACAAACCGATAATATTGTTATTTGTGATGAGCTTCAATGGCGGAACATGGAAGGTGCATTTATATATACAAGTGAGTCTTAATAGACACTTTGTATTTGTTAAGTATTAAATTAATTGCGATCATTATACTTAGATAACAATGTAATAAATGAAAAGAGTGTGTGAAAGGCTGGAAGAGTGTTTTTCAAACTTGTACTATGGCAATTGTGGATGAGAGGAGGAGATTGGGATGATCCATGATAGCCCATGACGAACAATTAACAAATAAGTTATAACTTGAATTTACATTTTAACCCAAAAAAATGTTTTAAAATTAAATAATTTTAAGAGTATAAATGATATGTAAACTTGGATACTTAATGAAAATTATTTTTTGGTATCCTCTTTATTGTAATGTGCGCGCGCGTGTATATATATATATATATATATATATAATTATTTAGACTATTAGATAATTAATATATCTTATTGCAACAACATTTGCATGCATATACCAAAAAATAATGTTATTTATGTATGAGCTTTATGTTGGGTATAAAGCGGTCAAGGGATTTAAATTGATTGGCTAAGTGAGAAACACAAAAGCAGGTTAGAAGTCACTCTTGACCAAAAATATTAAGGTAATAAATTTATGTGTCATCATAAATATAACTCTTCAAGCCTTGGATGGGGCGGGGGGTTGTGTTTATTGCTATGAGAGTGTGTGTGTGTGTGTGTGTGTGTGTGTTTTGGTGTTATTGTGTGGATGAAGGTTAACGATTATGGTGATTTGTGATGATTACTTCTGGTGGTGGTGATGGGTTCGCAATGGGTGGTTCTAGTGGTTACATTGTTGTTTTGTGGTGAGTGATGATCCAAGGTGACTATGGAAGATTGTCGTTGTTTAGGTTGTGTGTTGATGGTAGTTTGTAATTTAGTGGTGAGGAGGTTGTGGTGGTCAATGGTGGTGAGTAACCTTTGGTTATGGTGCTTCAGTTTGATGATGGTGGTCCATGGATGTCACGCCCCAACTTAGGACGTAACTGCACGTAGGGCTATTGCCCCCCACAGAAGCTCTAACGTGGCATACTAACGTTCATGCATGATAAAATAAACAATTTATATAACTAAACAATTGGTTTTATAAATAAACTTTAATAATAATATTGAATTACATCTTGTTGAAGAAATGCTAAAAAGATAATTAATGCATAAATGCTAATGGGGAATCCTTCCCTAAGAAATCTATAGCATATCTAATAATATAACCCTTGGTAGACCCCACTGCAAAGCGGAGCTTACCACTGACGCTGGACCTCGCTGCTACTTGATGAGGGGGACGTTCTCACCTTCCTCTACTATATCTGAAAAACATGATAGATGAGTGAATCGTCAACTCAGTGGTGGCAACCTCGGTACTACTCACATAACAAATATTGCATGAAATACAAAGTACATATATAAAGCTGGACAATAATTAAAGCATATGAAAACAAGGTTGGAAAGTAACTGCGGAAAGTAAATTTGTTCTGTTTGCAAAGTGTGCCCTTCTCCAACAGAGGGATGTAAGGAGAGATGACTTTCTATCCTCGATTCAAGGGAGCGTGAGCTCGACCTTGCTTTGCTAGGATAAATTCTCGCGGTTTTGGGTATGCTAGAACCTGGGGACTAGATATGTGAGGGAACACATATCCTATAGTTGTACAATACTGAATCTAAACCGTGGGTACACATATCATATAGTTGGATATACATATATATATATATATATATATATATATATATACATACACACACACAGACACACTAGCTGAGTTGAGTACCCTACCCTAAGACATACTGTTTGTGAAGTCTTTTAGTTGGATGAGCTAGATTGATTACTAAAGTTGTTAGATACTAAGCCTATTATTTATGGAAGGTAGTATCCTAGCCAGTTTATGCTTTAGTCTTATTACTCATCCGGAACTAAGGATTGCGGTCCCATGCTTAGGGAGGTTCCTAGGAAAGAGAGGGGTGCCACCATGGATAGCTTAAGTACCGAATCTTTCCTAACCAGAACCTTCCCTTAGATAGGGCCCTCCCATTGCTAGAGTCTTTATTTGGGTTAAGTAATCCTAACCAAACAGTATTAAAGGTATCATCATGCATCATATAACATTTACATGGGTCTCTATATTAGCATATCATCTACTAAGCATGTTGAATAACATATAATAATAACAATTATAAGCAAGACCAACTCGATTATAATTGTTGAATAACATATAATAATAACTAATGCGGCACACCGTTGACAAACCAGGACCTCCACTCACCTGGAAAAGCCTGAGATTAGGGAACAATGGCATTAGAAGCTCCAAGAGGTGTAACGTAGGCTCCTAGAAAGGCCAACAAGACCCATACCATCAGAACTAAATAAAAACATAATTGAAGGGCATCGAGGTAGCAAATTGGCATTGCTATGACTATCCGACATTGCCACGACGGTCATGGACTGCCATAATGCTACCACTACCAAAGTAGTGGCATCGAGGCCTACTACCCTAGGTCATTCCTAAAAGGATTGGATACTTACCCTAAGTGAAGATGTTGTATCTTCACAAAAGAGAGAAAGAAGATGAACAAGAAACTCTACGCTTGAGGGAGGAATCTAAAGCTTTGAGCGAGTTATAGAGTTAAGGGGGGAGCTCTATTTATAGGAAGAGAGACGAGCCCTCTCTTGGCCGAGGAGGCTGTGACTAGGGTTTCTGGTGACGTCCGTGTCGTTGTAGAACTGTAAGAGCGTTGCAGAGCGTCCCTTGTCTTGCGCTATTGCAACACGCCTCTAAAAGCTTAGGTCTTCAAATTCTTCCCCCTTAAACAATTTTGGTCCCCAAAATTGATTGACTGAATGTACCTTGGAACGTGTTAGAAGGATTGAAGAGGTAGGGGTATGACTTCTTCATCACATCTTCTGCCTCCCAAGTCACTTCTTCTCCAGAGTGATTTCTCCAAATGACCTTCATTGAGGCCACTTCCTTTGAGCGAAGCTTCTTGACTTGTCTGTCAACTATGGTCACTGGTTCTTCTTTGTAGGACGCGTCGGGATCTACCGTGATGTCCTGTTGAGCTAGAATTTGCTTATCATCATGGACGTATCATCTGAGCATTGATACATTGAACATTGGGTGAATTGTTGCCAAGGTGGGTAGTAGTGCCAACTCGTAGGCCACTGAACCAACCCTCTTGGTAATCTCGAACGGGCCTATGCTTCCCTCCTTTTCCAAAATGAACCACCCTCTTCATCGGGAACACCTTCAGGAAGACCTTCTCCCAAACTTCAAACTCCAAGCTACGTTGGTATTGATCAACCTGGGACTTCTGTCAAGGTTGTGCTGTTAACAACCTTTCCTCAATAATCTTGATCTTATCTGTGGTATCTTGGATAAATTTGGTAGCTATAAGCTTTGACTCGCCTACTTCAAACAAATAAACGGGAGATCTGCAATGTCTCCCATAAAGAACTTCAAATGGGGTCATTTGTATGTTTGCTTGGTAACTGTTGTTATATGCAAACTCTAACAAAGGTAGGTATTTATCCTAAGATCCTCCAAAATCAAGGACACATTCCCTAAGCATGTCCTTAAGCGTTTTAATGGCCCTCTCAGACTGGTCATCCTCTGAGGGTGAAAAGTTGTGCTTATCTCTAAATCTGTACCTATGGCTGTCTGAAATGCCCTCCAAAACCTGGTGGTGAACTGTGAACCCTTGTCCAATATGATTGAAAGGGGGATCCCATGAAGTTGGACCATATCCTAGATGTAGATCCTTGCGTAGTCTATGGCTTTGAAGATGGTCTTAACAAGCACGAAATATGATGACTTGGTCATTTTGTCGACTATTACCCAAATCGATTCATAACCATTGGGTTCGGGGTAACCCTACCATATAGTCCATGGTGATTTGTTCCTACTTCCACTCAGGTATGGGTATCCTTTGTAGCTCTCCTGATGGTCGTTGGTGTTCAGCCTTGACTTGCTGACACACGAGGCACCTAGCCACAAAATTCTCTATGCCTCTCTTCATGCTTTTCCACCAGAAGAGTTCCTTTAGGTCTTGGTACATCTTCATCGATCCCGAATGGACTGAGTAGGTTTTACTATGAGCTTGCCCCATAACTCTGTTTCTTAACTCGTTGATGTTAGGGGTACACAACCGTGCCCCTCCCCATAGCACCCCTTTTAAATCCATAGAAAACTTCGATATTATGCCACTTTTGGCCTTTGCAATGCTCTAGATTATCTTGGGATCTTCGGTTTGTCGTCTCTAGATTTCTTCTAATAGGGACGTAGTCTAGACTTTGAGCCAAGAGCGCCCCTGACTCACTTACGCTGAACCTGAACCCTTTTGCTGTTAATCAGTGAACATCTGCTACTAAATGTCATCGTACTAGAGCGATATGAGCTAAACTACCTTTGGACTTCCTGTTTATAGCATCGGCCACCACGTTGGCGTTACCCAGGTGATATTGGATGGTGCACTTGTAATCTTTCAACAACTCTACCCATTGATTTTGCTTGACATTCAGTTCATTTTGCTTAAAGATATAATGTAGACTCTTGTCGTTTGTGAAAATCTCGCACGGTTCCCCATAAAGATAATGGCTTCATATCTTCAAAGTGAAGATCACTACCGCCATTTCTAAATCGTGATTTGGTAGTTCTGCTCGTGCTTCTTGAGTTGCCTCGACGCATAGGCAATAACCTGACCATGTTGCATAAGAATGCACCCAAGGCCAACTCTTGAAGCATCACTGAAAATGGAAAACCCACCTACTCCTGAAGGTAACACAAGCATTGGTGCGGAGGTTAGGCTATCCTTCAACTTCTAAAAACTACCCTCATATTTTGTTAACCATAAAAACTTGGCCCCTTTTTGTGTGAGCTTTGTTAAAGGTGTTGCGATCTTCGAGAAATCTCACAAAGTTACGATAATACCTCGCTAAGCCCAGAAAACTACAAATCTCTGACGTCATTGTTGGCCTCGGCCACTACTACACAGTTTCTACCTTCCTTCGGGTATCATTCATCTTTATGGGACTTTACATTTAAACTTGAACACAACCCTTCATAGCTATTAAGATTTAGTAAATATAATAATAGAAGTATATATACACGCTTCAAACCGTTACTTCTTATTTATTTTTATTCTTCCATTTCAAGCTAAAAAGAGTGCAAACAAATATAAACATTTTGGTATTAAAATAACAAAAGTTCTACTAAAGACCATGTGTAATACAACAAATAATTGGGATATAAAAAAATAACTTTTTTTTTATTATATATCACTTTTATTCTTATAACTATAACTTAACTATATAATTATCTAGTAATTATATAGTCACCCACTATATTAGTTTATTATTGATCATTTAGTAGATACAGAGTGTCTATCAAATCCCGCTAATAACACATAAAGAGAATGTGTAGCAAATGTCTAAGACGTATCCTATGTATACAATATTGAACGGCCAAACGCGTAGCTTCTCAATTACATTTCATGACCAGGTTTCCACATATAATTTTCTTTGGTAGATGAACCTAGCTACCAGAATATTACAAGGGATTTTCTTAATACATTGCATGTTCCTCGTTCAACTCTATGCTGCATTTTTCCCCTCTTATTTTTTCTTTCCAATATTCGTTCAAAACAAGCGTGGGATAGACAAAATAAGTAAAACATGAGGGCCTACAAATTTCTACGTGTTTGAGGGAGGGTCAAGCTAGCTTGCTAGGTTTCATGACAATATATATCTCTCGACCTATGCGAATTGTTCTAGTGGGTGGGTTTTAATTTCATTTTCAAATTGATTTCTCTGTGTAAATTTACCTGTCTTTTCAGTATCAAATTTTGTCGAAAATTATCTGTTGTTTGAAAATATCTATAAAAATATTAAAGACTAGCCTCATATTTATTATATCTCAACTAAATATAATATGCATAACTAATGAAGAAAAGGAAAATAGATATTTCATCAAAAGTATAACCTTAAAATATAGCAAGATACAAAATATATGAAACATGGTTTGAATATTAAATTTTTAGTGTCAATCCGAAGTCTTCGAAGACAATGACATATATAAAGTTGAGTAATGCAAGAGGTAAATCGTCAAGCTGTTAAAAATAATATTATATTTAAAATATATTAGATTGATTTAATTTTAATTTAGTTTGATACTACATGATTTTGACATTATTACGTTATTAAGTTATGATTTTCTTTCTAACCTTTAAATAGAGGTTCATCTTGTACTCAAAGGATACAATTCTGATAATATAATATTTCTCTAATCTCTGTAACTTTTATCTATTCTTTGTAATGTTCCTCTTTAGCCGTTTATTCAAAATGTTTAACATTAACATTTCACTTCTTATTTTATTCCTAAAAATATTAAGCATCATTCATAAAAATGAGTGATTGATGAATTAAATTTCTTAAACATTTTTTTATAAAGTAACATAACTGGCTAGGGGCCATTTGATAGGTCAGATAGGGTAAGATCTAATAAGATAATGTTTGATAGGATAATACATAATTGTATAAGGTCAACTAAGCTTTTAATACTATGTTGTGTTCGATATGGCGCCGTATAAAATATTATTCTATATTATTTAATATCTATCACACTTAATATTATTTTTAAAAATATTTATTAATAATGATTATATTTATTAGCATGTTTAATATTTAAAATTTAATTTTTTAAACGATTTACAAATTTTGAAAGTAAATTAAATTTAAAATTATAGTAAATAAAATATAATTAAATGAAAATAACTCATTCTTAATTATTTAAATTTAAAATTAAATGTAATATTAAAATATTTATTTATTAGTAAGTTTTTTTATTTTATTAAGTATTATTATATAAATATTAAATATCATCAAGTATTAATAATTAATAATTTTTTAATATTGTTGCATATTGATTTTTATAATAATTTTTTACTCAAATTATTTATTTATGACTAAATATCATTATTATTTCATTTTATCAATTTACTTATTTATTTAATATTACCAATTTATTCAGTATTGTATATTTATTATTTATTTATGATTTTGATTAATTGTTAATTTTTTAGTTAATAAAATAAAATAAAAAATATTGAAAGAAATCTTACACGTTAAAAGTTTATTAGACCTTATCTTGTCTCTTTATGTTAATTAAGTTATTCATCATTTTAACCTATAAGAAGTGTTTAACGAATAAATTTATATAATATATTGGTCGCACCAAGCATCTGATAAAATTATTATGTATTGTATTATTTTATCTTATTGTACCAAACACGACCTTAATTAAATACATTAGATTCTCGCATAGTTTGAAATACTTTGAAAGCAAATAAATTTTTTATTAGGAACAAAAAAAAATACTATTTTTTCTATGTTTTATTGTATTTCTTAAACATTGGTATGGTGAACTACAATACTAATGTGAAAAAAATTTAATGAAATAGAAGATGTAAAAAATATTTACGCTCAATACATAAGCAAGATTTTTTTTCTTCATAGTTTGGTGAAGCTGACAAGTACGTTTACCAATTTACCCATATAAGATAAAGAAATTAAACATTAACTTACTTCCACCCCTAGTTAACTTACTCGAATAATATATATCTATATATCTATATATATATATATATATATATATATCATATATAAAGGAGATTATTGTCGATAACCACTTCTTTGGCATCCAACTTTTTCACCCCTAAACTATCCTCCTGATTTTTTTTGGTTACTTATCTTTTATCAGACCTTGTCAGAATTATTTAAAATTAATTTAAAATTTTTATTTTTCTTATATATTTTTAATTTAATAATAATTTTTCCAAGAAATACTTATAAAATTTATATTAAACATGAAAAATGTGGTTTAGCAGCACAACAGTAATTTAATACGTCCATTATTATTTATTTATTTATTAATATATTTATAGACATCTCAATCCACTGACCAATAATAATTATTAACTAACCCACTAATATCTTTTTATTATTAAATTAGTTCTTAACATTAATCCTAAAACATTTTATCATATACTTTTTTTTTATACATGTATCATATAATTAATTATATAGTAATGTTATGTGCAAAAAAAAAAAATCCACGGAAACGTCTCAAGAAGAAGATAATAAAGACAAGCTAAAAAATGCAAAAATAAAGAAGAGAAAAATAAAAAGAAGAACAAAAGATAAACCAAGAAGAAGATGAAAAAGAAAAAAATGAAAATAAACGGAGATTGTAAGAGGAAAATTGAGAAACAAACTGGGAGAAGAAGAAGAAGACGACTCATGAATGTGAGTAGAGCAGGGGAGGAGAGAAAAAATAAATATTTAATGTTATTTGATATATATATATATATATATATATATATATTTCTCTTAATTATATTAAATACTTATTAAATGACAAATGTGGCTTTATAGTTACGTAACGTCCTATCAAGCCATTAATAATTATAATACAGGTCGAACTCGTTTAAGTGAAACACTTATCTTACTTTCACCCCTAGCTAAATTGCATATACCTTGTTCATATTGCTATCCCATGAGATCGATGATGGTGAGTTGTTTAATGTTTACCCGTTTGTAGAGTGTGCACAGGACATATACTGCTTGGCGAGTGCTCTGAAATCCTATTTCTTCATTACAAGGTTATATTATATTTTAAATGTAACAATAACGTACAAGGATTAATTTACAAAAAATTAATGATTGTGCACTGTACACCGTGTTTTAAGGAGGAAATTTTGATAATCACGATACATTGGTTCTTGACGGTTCTCTGATAACATGTGCAAACGACATTAGTCTAGGAATAAGGAAGAGACGGTGACCTGAAATGCCAACAGCCACCACCGCCATTTTAATTCCATCGTGATTTCTTTCTCTAAAACACCTTTCAATTGGGCACTTCACTGATCTCAATCATGATACAACTAAAACTATTCAGTACCATACATGGAGAAAGCATCTGTGCATGTGAACACTCCTCAATTGATTCATAGAACGAAAGAATATATTATGCATACAGGATCCAGCCGATTTACGTGTGCATATCTTCTACTTTATCTGTTACTACTATTTCAATAGAATCAAAATTTTAATAAACAACATAAAAATTACTATATTTTAAGCACAAGAAGATGTCTAGGTATAATCGCACTAATCAATCCCAAGAATATTCGTAGAGAATACAACAACAATTAGTATTCTTACTGTGACAAGTAGACTTAAATAAATAATAAACCAAATTTATAGAATCGAGCTTGGCGTAGTGAGTAATAAAAGGTCAGGTTCATGCACCAACATTACAAATCATAAACTAAACCGTGTTTTGCTAAAGCGCTCACTCCATAAACGACAAGCGCCACCTTATTAGATTATTACATAATCCATAATATGTACAAGCGACACAAGTAACATATAGTTTAAACATTGCACAACCCACATTTATTTATTATACACACTACTGATCATCCCAATCATTCTGCTAATACGCTACATCTAGAGACGAAAATCATTTGACCGTCCAAAACAGATCTTAAGAGACAAACAACCACACCAAAAACACAATTTAACATAGTTTTATGCATCAATTTGTCCCCAATTTAAAACAAAATGTAGAAACTACTAATAGGCTTAATCAAACGAAGGCTTGCACCAATAATGATGGTTCCATTTTCCTAGTACACCATGTAACGGTTGGGCATAACGACGTCGTCCAGCATCCACAGGTCCATGTTGTTGTTGTCGCTATTGCTGTTATTGATGCTCCACTCAGCAATTAGCGACGGTTGCTCATTCTCCAGCTCCAGGAACCACTCAAGGTTTGAGATCTGCTGCTTCAGGTCCATCGCCTCGCCGTCGACTCCGCAGTGCTCGGCGGCGACCGGCGGCGGTACGATGGGCTGAGAGTCGGCTGACGGCGTCTTGGGAGAGAGGCACCGTTTCTTCGCCGGCGGTGGTGCGGCGGCGCCACCGTGCACGGAGGCCGGGAAGTTGAGCTTGGCCTTGTCGCCACGGATGCGTCGGGCGGCGTGGTCGTAGGCAACGGCAGCCTCCTCGGCGGTGTTAAAGGTGCCGAGCCAGACGCGGACGCCCTTGTGTGGGTCCCTTATCTCGGCGGCCCACTTGCCCCACGGCCTCTGTCTGATTCCCCTGTACACGTTCTTACGTGCTCTCGGAGTATTATTATTGCTACGGTGACCCTTCTTTGATGATCCAGGAGTACCCTTCTTTTCTTCCTCCTCGGCACCCACCAACAACACGCTCTTCTCCTCTACCTTCTGTTTGTCACGTGCTACCACTGCCACATATAACAAAACACACTACGTTATCATCGCGTGACACCTACCTCAAAGGCTTTTTCTCCTCTGTTTTTTTTCTTCTTGTGAAGAAAATTACAATTTTTTTTTTGGATTCCATTTCTTGTATGTATCGCCAGTGACAATATTATGCCGGTCACTGTCGCCATATTAATTAGCTGCGTAATGGCTATAATTAGTCTTCATGAAAAATTGATGGCTGTAATTAATTTGATTTTTGTTTCTTAATCTGTGAGATTTTGCTTCTCTAGTCAAAAACTCCAGTTATATCAACTTTGCCTTTTGTTGCTTTTTGAATTTTTATACATGTTTACTCACGGGGTAAAGAAAAAATTGTTTTAGAAAAGGTAATGGTGTCTTGTTAACGTCAAATTAATTACTGGTGAATGCTTGAATTTTACTCCACTTTAATCTCATTCAAAACCATTATTAAAATGAAAGCGACACCATGCCTATATTAATCTACTATTACCGTATGTGGATTTACACCTTACCCCGAAAAGATGATTGAATTGACCAGATGAACATAAGGAGGATTCTAGAGCAGATAGGGTTAAAGTGAGATCCATCCTTTTAAAAAATAAAAGGAAGAATCTCATTAATAAAATAAAAGATAAATTTTATTTTATTTTATTAATTTAACAATAAAAATATTCACATTATATTTTATTCTAAAGTAAAAAATTTCATTTTACATAGGCCAAATCACGAGACGGAGTGATGTTCTGAGCAGAAAAAGAGCTTTTTGGTTCTATTTTACCACCCCCCTTTTTTTATTGCTAAAAGCTTTGTCCTTTGTTGAATAAACAACTCAGGGCGTTTAAAATTAATCTCGACTTGAAACCCAACGCCACCAAACACAAGGAAAAAAAAAAAAAAAGAGTAGCTAACCCATGAAGAAAGGGTGACACAAAAGAAATTAAGTCGGATAAGAACATCGGAAAATTTTATTTTATTTTATTTTAAAAAAAAAAGCCACAGAACAACCAAAAAATGAAGTGGTGGCACTATAATGGTATCATGGTAACTAAAGATCAAAACTTTTTCTTCTTTTTTTTTCAATTATAAGGCACAATTAAAACAAGGGCGCACACATGTATGTATACATACCTTTGTTATGTGGGATCTGAGTGAGGTTCTGTTCGTCAAAGAGGAGCGGTGGTGGTGGTGGTAGTTGGTGGTTGGGGTTGAAGCCAAGGAGGTCAGAGAAAGGGTCAAGCTCGGCCCATATGTCCCGAGTGGTGAGCTTCCGGCCACGCTTCACTCCAGTGAAGTCTGAGATTATTGCACCTCCACACATCTTCGCTTCGGATTGGATGAGCTATTCTTCTTTGGAGAAGTCTGAAGGGAGGTTTATATATAAATTGAATTAATATTAACGCTGGCTGCTATGTGTGCGAGTCTCGTGACTAGCAATCAAGAGAAGGAGAAATAAATGTGACCAAAGTGAGAGAGAGAGAGAGCAACACTTTGCAGTGGTGTTATCAAGATTTTATAAGAGAGTCCCCACCGCGTGTTACGCACACTTTCTGGCCCCCACACTCAACTTGATGAATAAATCGACGGCACAGAGTGAGCGTTCGGGTACGAGCTTATCGACGTGCCTGGCCCGTTTTGGTTTGGGGAATTAGATAAATCATTTTATTAGTATTCATTTTAAGTGTTACGCCTTGTTGATTAATTCATATATGTGTAACATTCAAATAATATATCTTGGATGAATTATATTGTTGTACTTATATTTATGAGAAATAGATCATCTTAATTAAAATTTTAATCATGTGTTAGCAAGTAAATTAATGGTAAAAATTAACATTTGATAAAACATTCAATTGAGAGGGTGGATGTTGATATTTATATTATGAGTTTAATTGTTATACACAGACTTAAAGTTTTCGTACACTCTGTCTTTAAATTAAATATTGTCACTTAAAAATTGCTAACTCTCATATTTACTATTTTAAAAACCATGCATTTAAAATAATTTGATTAGATGATAATGTGAAAAATTTTATACTTTAACAATGCATATTAAATAAATTCATACATTATTTTATTCTCATATTTTTATATTATTATATGAGTTTAATTTTAATTCATTAATAGTAAAAAAATAATTAATTTGTCATTCAATCAAATTTTGTCATATAAACAAGAATAGTTAATTATTTCATCCACTATTTAAAAAATCGTGTTTATGAAATGATTTGATTAGACAAAAATATAAAATTTTCATCCCTTATGTAAACTTTTTTACACGTCATTGTATACCAATTAAACTCTTATTATATTATATAATTCTACAATAAGATTTTAAATTTTTCAATTTTTATTCATAGATAATATCATTAAATTAGATTTTATTTTACGTTGAACTTGTAAAATAATGGATGTGAGAAACACTTTATATCAATATAATAATATATATGTTTGAATAAATATATATAAAAAATAATTAAAATTAAATTCATATAATATAACTATAGATGTCTTTTGTTTTTGTCATTTTAGAGCATCCCTAACTCTATAATTGGAAGATTAATCTACCGACACAATTAAACACATAAAAAAGAATCTTTCTCCTCTGATGGTGTTAATTTGCTCTATACACGTGAATCTTGAAATTGAACCCAGGATCGTATGATTAAGAAACTTGAGTATTTTCCACTCAATATAATAACCTTACTGATTTTTTGGTACATCAATAATTATAATGAAATTTAAACTTATACAAACTATTTAAGCCCTATTTAAGCCTGCCACTACTAAATTGCTCTAGTGGTTTAATACCTTATTGATTAAGTGTTTGTTTGGTTATCATTATTTTTACATGAGAATTAAAATTTTGGCTTCTCAATGCACTTTTACAAGAAGTAAAAACTTTCTTATTTACACCAAACTTAAGTTTGACACTTTTAAATGGAGAAACAAATAGAACTTAAATGAATTTTTCTAATTTTTTACATATTTACATTTAAATTTTAGTAACACATTAAAGGATGGAAGAAACAGTAGTACTCCCTCCATCCACTTTTTGTTATCATTTTTCAAATAAAAATATATTGAAGGTTATTCGTCATTTGAATAGATTAAAAAAAATATTAAATTTATTTATTTTTTTACAAATTTACTCTTATTACCTCTCATGCTCTCAATAACACTTAATTATTATAACACTAATTACTCAAAGTTAACTTTATTTATACACTTTATAATTTCTGTATCTTAATATCAATTAAATGATTTCTTTAAATTATGTATTTTTTTTTTTTAAATAGCTAGTGGACAAAGAGAGTAACCCGTTTCTAACAAGTAGGGAGAGTTGGATGTAACGCAGGTCCGAGTAGTGCAAAAAATTTAACGGCCAGATAGAGGAATCAGAAAGAAAACACGCTGTGCTTGCGTGGGTGTGGGGTCGCTGCGCCTCATATTAAGAGAAACTTTTACATAATTATAAAAAATATTTAATGTGTGTTTCAAAAATATTATAAGAGTTCTGCTACACGTACACCAAAAATCATACACCATACATACACCTCGTATTTATATACATAAAGTTTGTGTTTTAACTCATGTAATGTTTGTGCACTTAATTAAGTATAGTTGAGAGTATCATTTACAAGTTTGTAATGTTTGTGCACTAGTGAGAATAAAGTTTGTGCATTATTATTAATGGTGTATGCATGGGTGTATGAAATTGGGTGTACATATAGCATTTTTGATATTATAATTATTTACTAATGGGAACGTGCACTCCATTATCAAATATTTGATAGATTGAATATAATGTAATAGGTAAAAGTGTAGTTCAAACACATTTATATAGACACAGTATACTAAATGCAATAATATGAATATTTGACGTATTTTATAATTGTATGAAAATTGGGCGTGAAATCAGTGATTCTTAATTTTATGCAAGAGAAAAAATATTAAGAAAATAGTGATATTATCACCGATTTGTAGACTCCGCAAAATAAAAAGTGGATCATCTGTTAACAAATCAGAGATATTATCTCCAATTACCAACCTTGCATCAATCAGTTGTATGAATGGTGGGCAAGCGTTTCTAAGGGCATCGGAGAGGTGCACAGATTAGGAATATTAAACATAAATTATAAAAAGGTTGCATATAATTGTAATATTCTAAATTGACCATATTATTGTGTTATTGATATTGTATTAAAAAAAATTGTCCTAAAAGTGTAGTGGGGAGGCTAGGGTCATGGTATAGCAGTGAATGAATTTTTAAAAAAAGTTATAATAAAATAGACACTTTGTATCTGTCAAGTATTAATGTGATAATCGTCAAATGTAGTGAGTATAGATATATATAGTTGATGAAAATGATAACCGCTTAAGAGAATAAGTGAAGGCGTAGTGAGTGAAGATAATTTTTTTTTGTATTTTTATACTTTTATTATAAGTTCAAAATTAAAAAAATTATTAAATATAATGAGTAAAGACTAAAATAGCGATTACTTCTACTACTCTCTTCACATGATAGTATCTATTAAGTTTAGTTTAAAGTAATTAAAAATATAATAATCAAGAAATTAATTATTAATAATACTTTTAAAAACATATTAAATGTATTTGAGGAGGGTGAAGAATTCTCTCATATAATTCACCCTAGGATTTCACCCATAACAACAACTTTACCCCACCAATTTGTAAACAATATTATTCATCATACAATGAACCTTATCAACTGCCGCCAATGACAATGGAACCTTTTTTAAGTGTCAATATTGTTCACTTTATATTAGAATCTAAGTTAAATTACTTTATCAATTGAGATTTGACTAACATGATTAACATTTTAGCTTAAATTATTATGGTATAATTTTAATTTTTTTAACGAATAAATTATAAATATCTTCATAAGTCTTTGTTCAACCTTAGAGCCTATTCTAATTTTGGAGAGTTAAGCTCTCTCTACGTAACATAACTTGGTAAAAATGGACAATTCTTCGTGGACAAAGTATGAGTAAAACATGACAGCATAAGCAAGCACTATGTAAGAAAGTTATAACCTCAAGAGGAGGATCAAGGATGACCTTAGGAATGAAAATTATTGAGCAACAATGCAAGTATTTTTAGATGAAATAACCTTGTAATATTCTCATTTAGCATTCTTATCTTTCTATTTTCTTTCACTTTTTTATACAACTTGTTGTACTAAAATTTGTCAAGCTAAGAAAAAGGGCACTAGGTCCTAATTTATTGACAGGGCAAGGTATCATACATCCAAAAAGCCGGCCCTTTGAGGTGGTGAGATAGGAATACGAGGGGATGACCCAATGATAACCTCAAAGCGACCCGCAGTGGCTCCCTAGCCATATGGTACTTTAGGAACTCCCTCTAGGTTAGACAAACCATCACAAATTAACACATAAGCTATGAAAGTTCTCATGAAGAACCAAAAGATGAATGGTGGTAGATGACCCGTATGGAACCCACATTAGAAACGACCTAGAATGTTGTTCAAGTCCCACATCATAAAATATCTGAATCCCTTCCCCAAGGATGACCATGTCTTGGTAGTGTGCTACAAAGCGAAGGACGACCAACAGTTGAGGTAAGAATTCAAATACAAAATAAGGATATCTAAAGCCAAAATCGATTACAAGACGTCAATGTGGATTACATGCAAAAGACTCCAACCGCTTGAAGACACTTGTCAGGCATGCCAACAAGGTGACAATCACGTCACACTCAAAAAGTCCTAGCAAGGATCATGAGTTCACAAGGAAAATTAAGTTATTTATTTTCTTTTTAAGATTATATTTATTTCTATTAGTTTCTTTAGCCATTTCATTGAAATCTTGTGTATTCAATATATTTCATTTCAAACAATTGAATTTTAACTTTCATTCGATCAATTTACTACTAGAAAAATACTAGTTACCGATGGATTTAACATCAGTCTAATTTAGTTGGCATTATTGACGAATTTTATGGGAAAATCCGTTGGTAATGAAGTTGCTAGATTGGTATTCGTTCAGTGGCTGATGTATCCAGTAGGTGTTGTAAAGCCGTCAGAAGTGTTGGCGTCATTTTGCGTGAAACACAATATTGATGAAAATTATCATTAGTAACAATTAATTATAAATTTAAATTATTTTTGTCATATAATTAGGATTTAGGGTTATGATATAACTGATGAATTTCGCCACCATTAAACAAAATTTAGAAATAATGACAATACAATCACGGACAATACAATTATCATTGCAGGGATTGGTTCTGACAGTTGATATGCTTGATCAAATGCATTGTCTGAAGATTCTGTGTCATCAAACTCAATTCGACTACTTGGTTTGCATTTCATCACAACTTTCCAACTTGAGTGGCTAGCTCTTGGATAGTTTGCGTAATAAACTTGTTTTGCTCTTTCAGCAACAATGAATGGATCATACCCCCTATACCACATTGTCGGATTAATCTCAGTAATCTTGTAGTTGGGGTGAGTCCGAGTTCCGTTTGGATCATACCAATCATAGCAGAAAAGTACAACATAATGAGATGGACCATCGTGTGCATATTCTAATTCAATAATTTGTTTAAGCACTTCATACCAATCATTGGTTGTTTCAGCAATATTCGAATATTCACCCTTAACCCAAATCCCACTATTGTTTGTCCTTTGTCTAGTTGCCCATTCGGATTTGTGGGATTTGTATCCGTTAACAAAATAAATGAGTCAACTAACTACTTTGTTCATAGGTTCCCATAACAAACTCATCAAGTGATGCTCACTACTATAATGATTTTGCACCTATATAGATTTTAAAACTAAGTTATACGTATCCGATTACGATAAAGGAAATCATTCGATTGGAATATATAGTCTAAAGTTAAACACATACACAATTTGCAAACCATGAAGGAAACATTTGATCGGAGCATTGATCACCAAATTATTGTTGAAACATCCTGTAAACACGCATCAACGTAATCAACATTTTTAGAAACTATGTATTAATAAATTAAAGAAGATTATAAGGATCGATTGAACTTACTGGTAATGTGGAAGCACTTCTTCACAATTCAGCAAAACAACCAAGTGAGTTGCCACCCTTTCTTGTGCATTCAACCACTAATCCTTTGCTCTTCCCGTCGTGTGTCCAGATTGATTGAATATTGAAAATGTCGACTAATTAGGCATTGCACCACCACCATTGTTTTGTCCCACTGTATTTCTATTGCAATTGACATTAGCACCTAAGTAGTATGAACAAAAGTAAGAAGTTTGCTTAGTTAAGAATGTCTCGCATATCGACCCTTCAACTTGAGCCCTGTTTTTTACTGTTCTTTTGAACACTCCCATGCACCTTTCAAATGGATACATCCATATATACTAAACTAGACCACACATTCGACGTTCATAAGCTAAGTGTACAGGAAAATGCTCCATTACATCAAAAAATGCCGGAGAAAACACCTTCTCAAGTGAACAAAGGATAATGAGAGTGTTTTGTTCCATGACTAAGAGGTCTTTAACTTCAACAATTGATGAGCATAAGGTTCTGAAAAGTTGGTTCAACTCGCTTAGCTGTTTCAATACACTCTTCGGTAGGTCTCTGAATGCAATTGGGAGTAGACAATGCATAAACACATGATAGTCGTGACTCTTCATGCTAACCAACTTCCCCTGTGCAATATTGACACATCGAGTCAAGTTAGATCCATAACTGTCAGGCATTTTCATATCTCACAATCAATGAAACACGCTTTGAACTTGTCGCTTGTTCAGGGTGCAGCATGCTTTGGGCTTCATGAAACGACCACCAACCCTTCGTGGAACGAAGATGGCATGCTCGAAGTAAGCTCGTTCTCAACAATGTTCCCTCAGTACCTCGAGGAAGCTTGGCCCATGGTCAAATCAGGAGTTCGGCGTCACTTGCGAGCTTTTTTTTTTTAATGTATTCAAACATTAAAATTATTACCTTTTCAATGAAGAATTTCTTTTTATTGAATCATTAATAAGTATCCTTAGGACACTTAATAGCAAAACTTTTTTAGTTTTTGCTTTTAGAATGAAAAACATATATATGTGTGTGTGTATGTATATAAAAGAACATAATGGCTATATATAGGAAAATATTATCACGGAAAATAGCCTGTGTTAAACAATAATGCATGGATGGGTTGAGCAAAATGAAAAACGGTAAAATAAAATATTTATTAGCCGCCTATTTTTTTTATTTTTTATTTTTTGATGCAATTCATTAACCGCCTATGGGAAATACTATCAGATTTTGGAATGAAAAACAACTAAATATATACAACATAACATGATTATGATTCTTTATTTTGTCCTTCTTTCTTTTCGTGATTAAAAAGAGATAATGAAGGTAATGGGGTTATCGTTCAATTGAAGACTGAAGTGATCCAGCTTTGGAGACAGAGAAAAGAAGAGAGACATTTGCAAAAGCTTGAGCGTATAGACTGAGCCAAGCCGTATCAGGCAAGTACGTATACGTACATAACGATGCAAGATAGATAATGATGATAGTACATGCATGATCGTCACTTAATAACCGTATCAGGCAAGCCGTATCAGGCAAGTACGTATACGTATACGTCACATTTGATGATGACGAAGGCATTGTTTTTTTTAGTTTTATTTTAAAATAATTTCTTATTTTTACGCATAATATTTTTCCAATTTTACGCCGATATTGTAAAAATGATGTACTAAACATTGACAAGCACCGAGTATGTATTATTCGAAAAGAAGAAAATGAAAATGAATAAACGCAGGGGGTGGGGGAGAAAGAACAAAGAACTTGCTGGATCTTTCACATCGCACGTATAAGGCTACACGCAAATGGCGTGTAAGGCAGAATAAAAAGGACAAAACTGAAGTGCCTCAAAAATTGCCAACGCAACCGGCTATTCGGAAGCAGCTAGCTAAAGTGTAAAGAAGTACGGGCACGTCAAATATATACAAATTATTAATGGATTAATAATTTCTGAAAATATTAATACTTTCAAGTCTCAAACCCCTCGAATGACATTGGCATTTTTCCATATAATCCAAGCCCAAGCCCAAGCCCAAGCCCAAGCCCAAGCCCAGTTAGTAGTTACCCCAATACGAGGCCCCCTGTCTACCTAGCTTTGTAGTTTGTAGCACTAATGCATTCTTACCCTATCATCTTGCACTGCATGCCCTGTATATTGTTTTGTTGTTGAGATCACACGTATCCTCTTACCAAAGTTAATATTGTTTGAGTCCGATAAAATCTTTTTGGCTAATAACCCTTTTGATACTTAAGACTCGAACAATAGTGTAGTTAAGCTAAAACAATTTCCGCTGGTTGTATAAAATCAATTGCTCACTCCAAAGGGTTTTCTAATTTTTTGTTTTCTTTCCCTTGCTTCTTGATAAGGCAAATTTGTTGCAAGTTGTGAGAGTGTGCTCAGCCCACGTACCCGAGGAGGAGATATTTTTCATGAGCCGCAATTTTTCGGCCTTGCATTCGCTATATCCCACACACTCTCTTATATTGAAGTTGGGAAATAGATTTGGAAGCATCTAAGTGGTCCTTACTACCTTCCCCCTCATGTCTACCAGCTTAGTCTGACTCTTGAATTGTACATGCGCGTCATGATTATATACAGCCCCACTCTCTCATCTGTTTGAAAAAAAAATAATAATTTGATCATCATATTTTTACCGAATATATATCGTAGTGATACATACTAATTAAAAAACTGAAAATATTTAATTTTATTACTTTTTTTTTTGTATTTTTCATGTTTGAAAATTTTTGCCGACCTCTACTCTTGTTTCTATACTACTTTTTGCCACACATTTATTTTTCTTTTTCTTTTTTTCTTCTCATTCTTACCTTTGACTATTTCTAGGCAGGAATGCAAGTGGACGAAGAGAAAACTCCTTCCTCCTGGTATATCTAACCATTTTCCATAGATGAATTATTGTTCTGCATCTGTGCTTTAATTAGTTTCTTAATTTAAAAAAAGTGATAAGTTATTATCTGAATTTTATAAATATTTAACTCATTAATTCCTATTTCATATTTCAAAAAAAAAGTAAAATTGTTTAAAAATTATTTAGAATAATACTATTAATGTTTAAGAATTATTTAAGAAAATAAGTTTAACATTTATAATACTCAAAGACTAATCTATCATCTTTTTAAATTGAGAGTCTAAGCGTAAAATACACTATATTAACACGCATTATTTTTACTCTAGAAAGCACTAGAAAAAATTTTCAATCAATTTTGTCTAGCTAACAACTACCATTTAACTTTCGTACCTCCTATTGAATTTCAGATTCAAGTGGTCAAAATGCATGCAGGCAGCAGAAAAACCAGTCAAACAGCTCACAGAAATCCTTGAAAATCCTGCTGGTTTTTCCAAAACATATAGATGTTGTCTTTGAACCTTTATTTATTTATTTTTACAATAAAATGATGGGAGACATAACTCTCATAATTTTATGAAATAAAATAGTAAAGGTTATTTCTCTCTTAACAGGTGTGTTTTTAAGAGATTTTTACTCTTTTGCCCCTGTCAGAAGAATAAATTATCAAAATACTCTCATTTCAAAACATATTGCAGGACTACCCCGGTTTCTGCCAACGTGACAGGTCGGGTTGAGGCGTTTGGCGAATTTAGGTAGAATTCGCCAATTGCGTTGGCGAATTGTATTAAAAATAGTTTTTTTTTTAAAATTTGTTTAATTAAAATATAAGCAAGGGAGGACGCTCTCTATCATGCACAGGAGGAAATCCATCGATTTGGACTTCGAAGGGCCCAAACAACTTGGCCTCATGCGCGTGAGCCCAACTCCTTTCTCAACTTTTTTACCAATACAATAACTACTAAAGGTATATAAATACTTAAAATTGTGAGCTAATCAACGTGGGACTAGAGCTTTTTGAAATACAAAGCTTATGGCATTGAGCAATTATTGGACTTGCTGGAGAGACCAATGTTCAGGCAAGTGCATGCATATATGTTGATAAATAAATATATCTTAGTTAGTTGTAGTAATTACATTCATATTCCACCAACAGGGGATCTTTTTAATGTTTTCTCTCTTTTCCCCTTTTTTCTCATTCCATTTTGTTTGTTATTTTGAATAAATGAAGGGTGAAGAGCAAAAGAAACTGGATGTCCTTTCCAATGATGTCTTTATCAAGGCTTTGACAAGCAGTGGCCGAACAGCAAGTGATTATCTTCATAATTATGTGATTTCGGTGTGTCATGAANTGTGTGTGTGTGTATATATATAATGTTGGCTTTTAATTGTTCTCGCAGAGCATTTTGGTGTCTGAAGAAGACGAGGAGGCAACTTTCGTGGAGCCTTCTAACCGTGGAAAGTTGTTAACCTCTCTCTATTGCCTAATGTTGTTTCTTCCTTTATTGTTGCTGCTTTATTGAGTCTTGCTCTAATCAGTTAGTACAAAATTGTCCTGATGTTGTGCAGCAGGTACTGTGTTGTTTTTGACCCACTGGATGGTTCCTCTAACAAGGTAACTAAACACGAATAATTGCTCAATGCCATAAGCTTTGCATTTCAAAAAGTTTTAGTCCCACATTAGTCAGCTCACAAACCTTTTAAGTGTTTATATACCTTTAGCAATTGTTGTATTGGTAAAAAGAGTTGAGAAAGGAGTTGGGCTCACGCGCATGAGGCCAAGCCGTTTGGGCCGCCTTTTTGCAAGATTATTTTTTTGAATTTTTGTAACTTACCCGAGAACCCATGATTTTTGCGGATATTGAATTCCCCGTCCACCATGCAACATAGCACATATATGAATATTTGCTTATATTTTTAATTAAACAATTTTTTTTTAAAAATAAACTACTTTTAATACAATTCGCCAACGCAATTGGCGAATTCTACCTGAATTCGCCAACGTGTTTGGTGAATCTCAACTCGGCCTGCTACGTCAGCAGAAATCGGAGTTGTCTTGTAATATGATTTGAAACGGGGTATTTTGGTAATTTATTCCGCTGACAGGGGCAAAAGAGTAAAAAACTCATTTTTTAAAAGTTAAACTTATGTCTTTATTCTTATAAATAATCATATTACTTGCTACTCGTTTAAGAATTTGTTGATGGCTTTGCGCATACAAGCATTGGTGAAAAATGGTATACCGAAAAAGTAAAATTAAAAATATTAGTAGGTGAGAAAGGGCTCCAGCCATCGCAAGCTTTATATGGTGTGTCTATTAGTCTAGTGCTAAAAATTAGGCAACACTAATTACTAGGAGCTCTCATTTTCATTCAGATAATAATGTGATAACAACAAATACCTAATGTAACTGTTACAACTACCAATTCAGTTCTCAACTAATTAATCGTAATACTACCTAATAAAAGTGATTTGCTTGACCAACGGGGGTTGGTCCAAGTGGTAAGCAGCTTGGTATCGCTTAAGCAAGGTCACGAGTTCGAGACCTTGTGTACGCAGTTATTCCCGCTGGGAGACTCACCCGACATAGCCAGGTGCGTGACCCGGGTCGACCCGGATTAGTCAAGGCTAAGCCTTGGATACCGGACAGGCAACCTAAAAAAAAAGCGATTTGCTTGTGACAAAAAAAATATCAAACTTTGTAGTTGCCACTTCCCCTTCTACTTGAATTAATATACGGTGATTTGATGGGATGTTCTTACGGATTAAAAGCGAGAATCCAAATATAAAATGTCATACCATACTAATAATGACCCAAAACAACTCAGGCCAATCCAAAGGTCCAAAATCATGGATCTCAACTCAAGGATAAGATAAATATCTCGGTCCACCATAAAGACTAGTAAAGATATACTACGTGGATGATCATTGTCAAAATTTCATCGTTCTATTCCAGGTTTCTCGAAATTACAAAATCAATATGTCGTCCTTTGAGTATGCTTGAAGTTGTAATATGATGGGTTGAGAGTGATATCTACAAAGTCATTCCGACATTCAAGTTAGTTTTTGTATAAGGTGATTATAGATGAATCTTAAATGATCTTTACCTTGAGTTGTGTGTACTCTATGTACCATCTCAAGATTTGTCTGTTGGTTCCCTGTGGTAACTATTTTCTCCCTCATTATGTGTCGTAAATTGGGTCATTTTACTGTTCCTATCTATGAGGATTTTATTTTGTGATAGTTGTATTAACTATCACTTATGCTAAAAATCGTTGTGCTCTCTTCTTGGTCCGAGGTATGAACACTTGTCATGGACCGAGATCAATAACTTTGGATCTCTTGGACCTGATTAGTGAGACTGACAACTCAAATTTGAGCTTTCATATTTAGCATGTAACAGTAACTGACAAGTTTATCACGCAATAAGATCCATCATGTTGTAGCGGTGTAATCATCCGAACATGAACTCATGATGAGGACATAAAATGTTACAATGAATAAGGGAGATTGACAACTTGAGTTTGGGCTTTCATATTTAGCACGTAACAAATAGCTGACAAGTTTATCACGCAATAAAGGTTCATCATGTTGCAGTGGTGTAATCATCCGAACATAAACTCATGATGAAGACATAAAATGTTACAATGAATAACCAAGAGTCAAAATTTTGTTTGGTATATAAGGCTCTCAGGAACCATGGTAAAGTAGATTCTATTATTATCATCATTATTATTATTATTACTATTACTATTACTACTATTATTATTACTATTACTATTACTACTCACCTTATACATATGCTGACTTGATGAGAGTCGGATTGGTCTTGCAGGTACCACTATCACCCCAGGCATGACAAAATCTCAACCTCAAAAGCTTGTTTGAAGGATGGCATCTTGGTTATGCGATTATCTTGTGGAGCTGGCTTAACTTGACAAGATTTGGTAAAATGATATTAGTGTAAAAATTTTTACACCGTCAATACATAACAATTAAACGATAAGATTTATATGACTAACGTTATAAGATTATAGAATCAAATCTCAGTGCTATTAACGTAAAAAAAAAAAAAAAACATGTATAAAGAAGTCTTTAGGGACGTAGGTTGAATTCTAAAATGTAATGATTGATTTATGTATCTTTTGGTTCTAACCTTTTTGTTACAATGATATTTCTCTTATGTTGATGTAAGCATTCAATTTGTGTTTCATATATAGCATCAATTTGAGTTAATGTTGCTTAAACTTGTCGCACATCGCGCAGGTTATATCCTAGTTCATCCCAATAAAAAAAAATAACTTTAAGAAATTGGATAAATAACCTCTATGCCACAAGATAACAAGAATATTCTTCAAATATAATATTTAAATTGCATTATAAAGAGAGAAATATTACCTTAGACATAATATGGTAGATATTTAAATTGACACAGGCGACTCGTGTAAATGAGTGAGAATTCACATGTTGCTTATCTAAATTCCCCACTCTTTTGCATATGAATCCGCATGGTATCTATTTGAAACTATGTCCAAATAACAATTCTGTTTCTAAAATTTCCTTTAGTACACAGTAACTTGACAAACAGAACTTACAGTTGGGAAATGGTGGCATTTCATGACCCTGCAGCAAGCAGCTTCTGATGCATTGGGAGAGAGTCCAGTAAGACTCAGCCCATTCAGTTCTCTGAACTCAATCCACACAGGGGAGTGGAAGTCAATGAGGCTGATTGGAGCCTTTAAAGTTCCCACTATCCCTACCTTTCGGGACCCTGAAAATGAGACTGGTCCACGGTAGAATGTCCCATTTGGGACTTAGAATGCTGATTGTCCTTCATAAGAGCATGCATCCTTCCATGCTGCTAAGAATGCCTTTGCAATCCCTCAGATTGTAATAACTTTTATTTTGCCTTAAATTCTACCATATACTAAAATCCCTAACACTATAATTTAACAAGTATAAATAGGTTTGCTTATTTACACATTTTTTTTTTCAATTCTAAATATTATAATAACCACATCTTTCACTTATCATTCAATTGCTTATTTTTAATAACTTAAAGCTTTTGAAAGAAAATGTTTTAGACATGATAACAAAGTCTCTCTAACCAAGTGATCTAGAGTTCAAGTTCTATCACCCTCATGTTTTAATAAATATGTCAAATTTTAGCATAATATAATATAATGTATAAAAGTCTATTTGTGCAACGTTCGACTATTGAAAAGATGTAAGTGAATGAGTTTATATTTTGATATAAGTATACTGGAACCAGAGGAGGACATGATTGATGATCCTTAAAAAGATAAAGATTTGGATAACTGAAAACCAATTTCAAGGATTCCCCTAGCAGTACAAAGGACTATATCCTTAATTTCAGTAGCGATACCATAACATAGAACATTATAGTACCTTTCTTCCAACTATACTAGTTTAGTTTGTACTTCTTAATTTAAGGTACATGAAATTCTCAAAAAGAGGTTACATATCCTGAAAAAAAAATGTCCCCCGTCCTGAATTCTTACAGGCATCAAGAACGACTGAAAAATTTTATTTTGTAAATTTATTACTTGACACATTAATTTTATGGACTATTATTGTCTCACTTTTAATATAACTAGATTTTGACTTATGAGATGTGCAGACAATGTTAGTACATGTTGCTTTAATAATATAAAATGTTTAGTAAGTTAATGTGGTAATATTATAAAATAGTTGAAATGCTAATCTCTTAATATGTCGATCAGTTAACAACATCATTTTCAATATTTTTATCAATGATATTTTCTTAAAAATTTGTATTAGGAAATCATTATTTCTAGCTCAATATTACTTTGAAGCTCTACCACTTTTAATTTTAATAAAATGATAAATACATATTCCTATTTATATCCAAATTCTTTACAAAGGAATTGAATTAGATTTATTACTTCTTATTGCAATTTGCAAATACATTAAATAAAAGAGCATATTGTAGTTTTTTTTTAAGAAATGGAAAATACATAATAAAAGAGAATGTGTTGTCAAGTATTGTGGCGTTTTGTTATAAAGGGTGAGCGGATGTTACAAATTGCATGATTGGTTAGCAAACTTGATATAAGAATGTATCTAAGTATAACAACATACTTCTGTTATGTTAACAACCATAATCATTGGTCAGCATGTAAGGGAAAAGTTGAGTGAAAATTTGATAGACTATTAGATTTTACAGATGCCTAAATTGTCCAATGTTAGACATTGTAACTACAGATTTATTGTGTGAGGGGTTTCTGTAATTTTGTTGTACGAGGAGATTACCAAAACTAAAGATAGAAGATGTGGTGTTTTGCTTGTGTATCCAAGAGGTTGAAAACTCATCTAATAATCTGACGTAACATTCATAAAAGCCTATGTCTTAAAATTTATATATTATAAATAGAAGACTCGTGTGGAGCGATGAAAGGTGGAGATGAAAACTTTTCTCGTTTTCTTGATGAATCAAACAATTTATCTTTTCAATAACTTACAGAGCTACTATCTTTCTTCCCATTAGCCAAAGCTCGATGGTGAGTTACGTCATAATATCTCAATGGTTCATCTGAGGCATCACCAAAATAGGTATCAACATCTGGTGCAGGCGATTGGGCCACGTCAGCGGCAGGGGGGCTATAATCTGGTGCGGGTGAATCAGCCGAGTCAACAGGAGGGGTGTGATCCGGTGCTGGTGAGTCAGCTGAGTCAGCAGGGGGGCCTTGATCTGGCGCAGGTGAGTCATCAAGAAGATATTCTGCGAGTAAAGTTGTTGAAACTCTAGCAGCAGATGCAACGCCAGTTTCAGAACTCACAATGAAAATTGTTACTATGCATAAGCTTTAGCGCTAACGTGGTCTTCATTGTTTGGCACAGATAATGAAAGTTGATGTATTGTTTTTATCTGTTTTATTTATAAGCTTAATTTTCCTTAGTTTATGCTGTAATTAATCTTCTTGTAAAGTTGATAATATATGTTAACCGTATAACTATCTTTGTGGAAAACTTATTTCTTTAGTCATAAATTTGATTTACTACCATGGAAAGTTTTAGAAGTTTTAATACAGGGAAACGTATATGGATGAAGTCAAGGGAAAATGCATAACATAAAATATAGTAATGACATGAAACAAAGGAGAAAATAAATCTGGTGTTGTGATATACGGTTCTTTGTGAGTTACAAACTTTCTCTATGTGTCGTGGTAAAGTCAAAGTTTCACATTATTTAGAATTTACTTCATGAAAGCTTTTATATACGAACTTGGTTGACAATTGAACACTTATGGTATTAAGCTAGCAAAGTGGACTTGGGCCTTATTCTCAATATAAAATTGAACACGAAATTGTTTCACAATAAAAATTGTTAAAAATTAGTAGGAAATCACATCAATGAAGTCTTTCACCCTCCATCACTTGGTGGTAAAGTCAAGTAGCCTAGAATTACATACTTTGAGATTTATTCCTAACATAAATTCCTGGCCAAACTCTATGAAACATACAATACAAACTCTTAGAATTCAGTCTGAGAAGACCTGGCAGCAGTTGAATAACTATTTATTTACATTTCTAAGTAAATAAGGCTTTCAGATTGACTGGAAAGCACTTATTTCACTTGATTTTTGTACCATTCCTAGCTTTCTGTACAAATATTTGGATTAGAAGTAAAGTGTAGTAACTTCAAGTAATTAAGGAACCTATTATGGGCATGCTGGTGGTCTTTGCAAGCCTCCATAGATAGGTTTAATGTTGGCACATCTAGCGCCTGCAGGGGCTGCTCCAAGATTCAAGTCTATGTTGTGGAGTTGAACATTTTGGCATGGGAACTGCTTGCTACACCTTAAATCCACTGCAATTGGTGAAATTGTGGTTCCCCTTATGTTTGCAAAACCAATATTTGTTATCTTTACGAGTGATGGCTGCATAGAATTAAATTTAAATGTCCAAAATCAGTATATGCTCCTCTAACTTCATCATAATTAGAAGGGGAGAATTAAGGTCATTATGTAAAAGAAAAGAAACAAAAGGTATCCAAATGGACAAATGAGGGTTTTAAATTGCGGTTCCGACGACTGCAACCGCATCACACGACAATTGTGCTGAGATTTTAATTCACAGAAATTAATTGCAATGTGGTTATATTAGGCCGCATCAGGGCTGCATTAAGCTGCAACATGCTCACTTTTAGGTTGCAAATACGTAAAAATTTCATACTGTAATAGTCAGGATGCGCATCACGACGACCACAATATCTGTAATCGCAACAACAGTGACCGCAATAACATCCACAATTACAGTATCGGCAATCCCAATGGACAACTCCAAGATAAATTCTTGTGTGTTCTTGGGTTGGATATGCTCCAGACTATGTAATGAAAGTCATTTCAGTTATAATTGGGGTCCGCCTAAGGTAAAGGTTGAAACATCATTCATCGTATAATCTAAAACATTTTTAACATGACGTTTCATGACCACACAATAATTTCTCTGACTCCAATTATTGTGCATTGTATTCAGTTGGAGGTTTAATTTAGACACCGAAGAATGTAATTTTGATAGGCTAACTCAATTATAGCATAACTTTCAAAGGATAGCAAAAAAGGGAGGAAAAAAATCTAAGCAATCAAACCTTCTTTTTGCAGAGTGGGGAGCATTGATATTCTTGGTCAATGATGATAGGGTTCTTAACATTTTCCATGTTAATATCATTGAAGCTGATATCTCTTGCTGCACCTGCATACTTCTCTGGCCATGACTTTATTCTGAGGCCATTGGTTGTGCCAACCAGTGTGCAGTTCTGGATACGAACATCTTTCACCTCCAGCTCATCCGCATACTTTCCAAGACTACCAATACTGCCATGCATATAAAAAGAATTAAAGAAAATTATGGCACATTGAAAATGTAATTTTGACCGATTTAAATATTGACTACAAACTAAATGTACATTTTTCATAAGATTTAAATTAACTACACACTAATGTACATTTTTCTTAAAAAAATTAAATTCATGGGGTAGGGAATAATATTGTATGAAGGTGAAAAGTTCATCATTAACGAATGATGTAATTTGGCATTACCTAATTCCGTGTCCAGGACCACACTTAACCCTGTTGATGGTAACATTGTTGACTCCTTGTATCATGGAGACACAATCATCCCCGGTCTCAATGCTACTTTTGGATACCTTCACATTGATGGAGTGGCTAATGTGGATGCCATCGGTGTTGGGGCTGGTGCCTGGTGCGGTGATCTTGAGCAGTCTAAGCCTAATGTTGGCACAGTTGGTGACAAATATGTGAAAGCCTTTGGGGTTTAAGGACTTGATGTTCTGTATGATCCCATCCCTGACCTTGTTGAAATAAATGCTCTGCATGACCAAACATTATGTAGCATGATTGTGGCACCTTAATGCGGCAGTTGAAATAATGATGATAAATAGAGTATTGACTTACACTAGGGGCCCTGACACATGAGCTGTCTGATTGGGTTTCGCAGTTCTCAGTCTGTGCCCATGAATCCTTACCTTGGCCATCAAAAGTACCTCCACCAATGAGTTTAACACCAACAAGGTCCTCAAACATGAGCCATTCCCCATTCTCATACTCACTGATATCCGTTGTGGCCAGAACTGTGCCTTCAACTTGGACTGTTACGGGCCCTGGAGTCGTGCACGGCCCGGCGAAAAACATTGACGAAACCAAGAACCTCCCCTGAGGGACCAGAAGCCTGGCTTGGACTGTGGACTTGCAGGTTGCTCTCCATGCATCCATAAAAGCCTACACGGTTAAGTCAACGTTAGGGGTCTCATATGGGCTGGCCTACATTTTATTTAGCTGTAACCCATCAAGGTTAGGGCCACAAAGTTCATTGGACAAAAATGTAGTCTGCATTTTCAAGTGGCCCAAGGTTGGCCCACAGGTAAGTCCCGGTTTTAAACTTCATTCTTTCTTTATAAGACTGTCTCATGGGCCACACCAACGTATAAGGCTTGTATTGGTTGTCCTGTCACTTGACTGAAAACACACACTAAAAACAGGAAGAAGAAGAAATTGATTGCCTTTTTTCTAAGGATTAGTTTTGTGTCAGCTACTTTGGGTTAGATTTGTTTTCCTTGTAGTTTAAGGTTCACTTGCACAAGTTGGAAAGAGAGGTCTTTGAACATAATTTACTAATGGAAAATGCTTGGTGCTCAAGAAATTTGCAAGAATTATCTTTACCAAAAAATTTGTGAGAGTCACATGGACTCGAAATAAGTGGTAAGATAATGATGTGTACATCTCACATTTTCTTTTATTTTTTAACCCATAATTTCTATCATTTCACTCGGAATCGACTTTTTCTTCGGAACAATTATGGATGCGTAGCAGCACTATATATTGATCATATATGATTCATGGTTATTCCATCACATACATAACAGTTATGTAATTTAGAACAAATAGGAAACATATTGCTGTTGTGCTCAATAGTAATGTGCAGTAAATAAAATTTTTGTTCTAAATGTGAAATCCTAATCTAAAATATCACCATCAAACTATCTCAATATCTTGTAACAACCAGCTTGATCATAGTATCCTCAAAAAGATTATACCAGGACTATATGACCTAAGAAAAAAATTGTCAAAGATATGCATATCTTTTCCTCAAACTAGTATAATGGGAGAATAAAATGGCAATCTACAAAACATTGTCGGAATTTATTTTTGAGCATAATCTACCTGAGTGCAGTCAAACTTTCCGTCAGGTTTGGCTCCAAAGCTCATGACATTAACTATTTTCTCTCCAGGAACAAGGGCATCCTTAGCGACATTCTTACCCTTGTAGATGTCAGGACCAACAACTGGCCTTGTTCTTGGCTTAGCCTCAACGAAACATGCAATCGCAAAGCACAGAATGACAACACCAACTCTCTTTGCGGTAACCATTGCAACCTCAATTCCCAGCAATGTTTTATATATGTAATTTTATCTTTTTTTTAAAAAAATTATTTTGTTTTGTTTTATGTTTTTTTAATTTTTATTTTTCAGCTAGGGGCCTCCTGGGGAGGCTATAGGAGAAAAAGTGGTAGAAGAAATTGATCGCTCTTTCTCTGACTCCTTATTTCATAACATGTTTTTCGTGTGAAACAAATGGTTGCAATTGGTTTCTATTTTTGTTCTCAGCTTAATTTGGTTTATCTAAAATTTGTGATGCTCTCTGTCCATTTGAGCTCCTAAATTCTGGATTTTCCCCCTCCAAAAGTGGGGCTATATTTTCTCTAGCTAACAGATTCCAATAGCACCACATAAAAAAGTAAAGGTAACTTTAGTCCATTCATTCAACTGTGTGGGAAAAAATATATGCTGTCACCACAATCCCTTAAATATGCTTTGAGCGGCCACTCAAACTAGAATATTTTCATATCTCACCCTTCTCTTTTGTAAAATTTTATGTTGCTGCTCCATGATAGGGCGTAAATGCGAGGCATATAGTAATATTATGGTGCATAACTTGGACAGTACATGGCTAACAACCAAAAATTTAAACCGGTTGTTACAACTTATACATCTGAATTTTGGGTTTAAAATGTTTATAAAATGAACTTGGGAAATTAGAAGTGTCTCAGGCATATTTAATATATATTGCAAGAGTCAAATTAGTTTCATAGCACGTAGCGTATCAAAGGGGGGGAAATGTCCATAAAGAAACTTGTTCAGCAAATCTGGTTTTAAAGCCATGTCAATGATATCAAAACTTGTTTTTGCTAAGCCAAAATTCAGTCAATGTTAAGATATAAAAACAATTCAATTGTCTCTATTCAACAATTTAAGTTTTCAGGACAGAGAGATGGTTCTTAACATGATATCAATGTTTGACCAATTGGTCCAGAGTACTTCGATCCTCATTGACTTCATTGCATACACAAAATTATTCACTTGCTTCTCCTTAATAGCTTAAACTTTTGGGAGAGATGGTTGATCACAATCAATAGAGGCAGCAAGATCATTAGAGCAAAACTGCTTGATAGATAGTCATGTATTTGCTCTGTACATAACTTGAAAGGGAACTAGACAGCCTAGAAAAAAAAGAGCCTAATACTTAAACCCCTGAGGCTGCAGAAGACTCATATGTTGGCCTTCGAGCCTACTCATACATGTGTATTTATGTATAGTACAAGAAGAGTACTACTAGTCACATATACCAAGATTCAAGAGCTATCAGGCACATCTAAAACTTAGAAAAGAAAGGAGAAAAAAGAGAGAGAGAGAGAGAGAGAGAGAGAGAGAGAGAGAGAAGGAAAAATGAAAACACAAGTGAAGTTTTTTTTTCTAGTTTCTAAAGTACAATACTCAAATTACTCATCATCACTGCCCAACCAAACCTTTGACTTGAAGTTCTGTTCTATTTGCTGATATGAACCTTGAAGCAGCTTCATTGCACTTGATGTCTTCTACTTCCATGTGGACAACCTTGGAAGTTCCGTAGGCTGGATAGAACTTGTACTGACACAGATTCTGAGTCGCTGGGGGGTGACCATTACCAAAACTCTTCTGGCGGCCAAAGAACTTGTCTATCTCATAACCAATCTTAGCAAAATCTGAATGAGGTGCCATTTTTCTCAAATGCACACAAAGGGCAAGAAAGATTCAAGGGATATAGTAATTAACAAAATGCGGTGGAAGAAGTGAATTTCTTTCTTGTTGTGATGTTGTTTTTGCTTCTTAGTTGAAAACCTGAAGGACAACGAATTATATATATAGGTCCACTACTTAAGGGCACCCCCCCTCTTTCAACCTTTGCGGGACCGAATCTTTTTTTGCATTGGATGAATAAATTATTAGAGCGTCAGAGAAGGAGGTGGCCAAAATGGTTGACGTGGCTCATCGTACAACAGATGACTTGTGATGCACTCTACTTCTACTTGTCTTGGATATATATGCTGTTATAAGCTCATCTTTTTTAATACAAAAGAATTAGATAGGGCGAAAGGCTCGCCCAGGCAGGCTCATCACCTTACACTAGGACTCACACAGAGCCACTATAGATAAAAATCTTCTTTTAAAAAAGAGACGGAAAAACATCAAATTTAAATTTATCTTTTTAGTTTATTCTTATACATCTAAAAAGAGAAAGACAAGAGACATGTTTAGAGACAATTTTAAGTTAATTTGTATACTTTTAAAATAAAACTATGTAAGAGATACGTCCTTGCATTTCTGTATTTTACGCTTATCATGATGGTAGGATAATAACCCATCTTATCCCTTAATTAATATAGTGTGAATTTGATAGAACACTTATTACAATGCTTACAGAAAAAGCATTACACCAAAACATAATACCTACCTCCACCAACAAAATGCTAGGAAAACATAAGATAAAGGTATTGAACTCGAAAGCACAGAACAGGCCAGAAGGACCAGCTTCAACCGCAAGTAAGAACCGCGTTATATACTTTTATTTCTTCTCTTCGGACCCTTCTTGCCTCCTTACACCAAAACCTTACGTTCTTTGTCATGTTTAAGTTATGACAGAGGAGTAAGTATCATTTTTCACTTTTACTTCGAATTTGACCACTATATGTGAGTACAGGAAAATAAAAATCAAAGCCAAATTCTTATTCTCTCTTTTAGTTTTACTCATTGATTAGCATTGACATGTTTAGTTGATATTGACTAATGAGTAACGAATCGATGCCTCCAATGTGTTAGTTGCGGTAATACTGCCTCCCAACATGGCTTAAGATATGATCTTTTAGTCTAGGGGTGTTTTGTTTTTCTTATTGAGGTTAAAATTGTGGGAGATATTATTTTCACAATTTCAAAAATGAAGTATTACACGATTATTTAACCTTTACATAAGTGAACTTTGGGAATTGACTTTGTGTCCTTATCCTTATGAAAAGACTAGGTTATTATTTTTTTTTTTTGTCTAATAGCTTGTTGGTGTCTATGGGTGTTTTTTGAATTATGATAGTAATAGATTTGGTGAAATGATTCTTATTGATTTTGTTCATCACTTATGCGTTTATGGTAGCACCCATTGTTAAATAGAGGATACAATATCGTTTTAAGTGGTTTGGACATGTGAAAAGAAAATTTGAAGGAGCTCCCAATAAGAAGAGTAGATCATATGACAAATAGCTCATTCGTTAAAGACGGAGGAAAACTTAGAACTATTAAAAAGGATTTAGAGATTAATGACATGAAAGCAAACATGGTCTTTGATAGAAAATTATGACGTTGTTTAATCCATGTAGGCGAAATGATACAGCTTAGTTGTCGTTGTAGTACGTAGTTCATCACTTGGTGGAATCAGTTTTGGGTTGATCGCTAGTAGACGACCTGCATTTGGTCCTAATTCATAAACACACGATGAAGTAGTGACATCAAGCTTGCATAAGAAGGTTGTAATCTCTTGACAATATCGATCTTCCTAGAGAAAAAAATTATTCTTTTTCTTTTGGAAAAGGAGGAATCATCTTTAGCCCCACAATCTGTCAGGATAAGGTGATATTTTATGGTATAGCATCGAATTCATCAATTCAAGGTAAGAAAAATTATACATTAATTGGTACCTATCCAAATAAATTTGATGAGAACACGAAAAAATTTGTGAACGATTTGTGAAGTAGAAAGGCTTCAAGTATAGCATGATCAAGGTTAGAATATTGACGGCATATAAAAGGAGGATATTCTTGACGGTTTCATGACTTCTTCAGAGTTTTCAAGACGTAACCCTATCCAACAACTCATCCAAAAGATTTCTGGGGTTCGGTTTATGCTGTGAAAATTTGATCGAGAACATTTTTGGGTCAGTTTGGGCTACAATCCTGTCCTTTAATATTAGTTATTTTTAGTTTTTTAAATTTATTCTTAACTCAATGTATCTAAATATAGTATTTTAAGTTGGCTTAACCTATATTAAAGTTTCACACTTTGCTCAAAGATATGATTAAAATGTAGTCATCATAATCACCCAAACATCATTTTTCTTGCGGTAATTTTTGGGATCTACTTAATTTGAGATGTAATTTGAGATGATATTAGAGTTCATCTTGAGATCGATGTTGGGTATAAAGTGGTGATGGGAGCTCAAAATAAGAAAGATTTAAATAAACGAGTTAAGTGAGGCACAATAGTGAGTTAGACGTCATATTTTGACAAAAAATCTTAAGGTAACAGATTTATGGATCCTCTCAAATATATATTTTTCACTTAATCCATTGTTCATCAATGCGACACTTTACCATTCATGCCAACTTTATGTTGGGGAAACATGGAGCGAACTAGGTCCCATACACAACCTCACACAAATCAAATTTCCAAATATAAACACAAAAGCCCAAAGAGAAAAAAATAACCAAATGACAACGAGTAAAAAGACACAAGAATTTAATGTGGTTCTGCAAATCTCATGCTTACGTCCAACTTAGAGGATCAATGCTTTTACTATGAAATAAAAAACATTACAAGAATATCCATTGATTCCTACACCCAAAGCCCCTTGTACACTCTCTCTCATAACCCAAAGTATTTCTCACAATTTGTTCTCTCACACTACTACACACTTAAGCCATTGACTTTATTTATAGTCAAGGTTTCTTAATCACTAAGAGTCCTTATTTCAAATCTCAACATATTTTCCATATCCTAACATATCCTTAAGTGATCGGTTAGGTCGAAAGAAAATTATTAACTGTCGGCAGAGGTTAATGATTAAAGAGCAGATTTCTAATCATTAACTAGGTCAAGCAAGAACTGAATATCTGATATTAGAATTAGTGAAATTTGCATAGACGAAATTAAGTACCCTAACCCCCTCTCATATGAATTAAATCTAAATTACTGCCCTTTTAATTTGCGAATTTTTTGCTTTGTTATTTATCTCAAATTCTTCAATTCAACAAACATCATTTTATTTCAATACTCATAATAATCGATTAATTTGTGCAATTAATTTTTTCTCGTGAGTACGACAACCTTTCTTACTAATTATATTACTTGTACGACGCGATATATTTGCCAGAGAAAAAATCATATCAAATTTACTCTTCCACCTAGCAAGCCTATGTTGCATGCTCTTCACAAGGATAACCAAGATGCCTCCGAATAGGATAACCGAGATACCTCTGAATAGAGTTAGAGAAGGGAATGGAAGAGATATACGTGAATTTAGTACACTTACGACTCAACACATACCTATAAGCCATAACAATGGATTTGTCTAAGTTTACCTTTATACCAAGCACGACAAAATTCATCTAGAACCTGCTGCATAAGCCGAACTTGGGAAGCCTTGGCTTTTTAAAAACAAGAGACATTCATCAGACAATCATCAGCGAAAAATAGGTGAGAAATAGTAGGCCCTTGCCTAAATACCTTCATAGACAACCACTACCCAGAAGAATCATTCTCAAAAATCAACAAACCTAATGTCTTCATGCCCAACACCAATAGATAAGGAGAAAGGGGACCCCGTATTGCAAACCTCTATTCAAAGCATAATTATTAAACTAAGCCCAACTAGGTCAACCCGAGACCTGATGACTTGGTCATGGAACCAAACCAATTCTCTAATCGGGTCATACATGCAAGAGACCTAATCATCACAATCAAAACCCAATTAGATTCGGCCGATTTTCATCGACTCGGTAGACGAGGCAACTCACTGACTCGGCTAGGTGAACCGTGCATTAATGGCAAGGAATTATTGAACCTGAAAAATCCAAAAGTTGTACCACCAAGAGTAGAACATGACACTTGAAATGTTGTGAGATAACGCACTACCACCAGGCTAAGCCACTTGCTGTGTTACACACACACACACACATATATTACATACTTGCACTAATTAAATTCTAATTCAAATATATTTATTTAATTATTTAATTAAATCTAGTTCAGCGAGCGACCTAGTAACCCATTGGTTGTATGGGTGTTCAGCAGGTCGACAGATCAAACTTGCCTAACCCATCACTTGTGTTGGGTTAGATATCAGATCTAACTTGTCAAAATTGACCTGACGCGCCATTTTATTTTATTAGTTTTATTATTTTATATATATTAAAAAACAAGAAATATTTTTTTTGTTTTTGTTATTAGATTTTTTTTTTTGCTTATGATCATGTTATACATCAAAGCATAATATATATTTTCTAATTAAAAAATATTTTTTTATTATAAAAAAATGATTTTTTTAAAAAAAATAAATGGTGAATCACCTGTTAACCTGACCTCCTAAAAATCAAAATTTAACCCAACTCAACCTAACCCACTAAAATTGGGTTAGGTCCAAACCCAACCCATGTTCACTCCTAATTGGTTGAACCAATGATATAGTGGGATGACTGAGTTAATGGGTCAGAGTGAAAGAAAGCAAGGCAGACACACCCAATTCCTAACAAGGGAGAAGGAAGAACTAGTGACACACATCATAATAAAGTGAATAATATACTAAGGAAAGTCAAAGTCAAATGTGCAGGAAGCTCCAATTCACTCTATCACACCTTTTCTCCAAGTCAATCTCAAATAACAAAGATTCTAACTTCCTTTCCTGCTTCTGGAATATTCTAGGTGAATATTATGACTTTTAAAAAAAAAATGTAAAAGTTAAAAAAAAATGTAAAAGTTAAATGAAGTTAAACGCCAATGAAGAACAATGTATAATTGGATGATACATAAAGTCAAAATTAACATGGTAAATAGTGAGCTTGTATCTCACAAAGAGATGGGTCAATTTTTGTTGTTGATGTGAGATGATTAATGTTAAATTTTCCCAAATTTTTTTCTCATAAAAAATTGGATGATATATGAAATATTGTTGCCAACATGTTGACTTGCTCAATCAAATTGTCACTCATACTTTGCCATGAGGTTTAACTTTTAGGTTCCCTTGTTGGTGGATCATTTGCATTTATCTTTGTAAACTCTCGATATGAACTCACATGTATGCCCAAATCATAGACTGCGGCGAATCTTTTCTTTAATCTAAAATTTTTCGTTTATGGAAAAAAAAAATAGAACCACTTGTTTCATTAACACTTATAAAAGTTAATCTTCAATTAAACTGACTAACTGAATATTGAGAATTACTTGTTTAGTCTAACGAAGGAATAAAAAGTTTAAGAGAATGAAAGTTAAAAGTGTGGGAGTGAAAAAATAGGAAAAGTTTGGTATTCTACAACGATTAATGCCATCCCATAAGTTAATTGGGGTAATGCTCATTTTAGTTATCGTAAGTTTGAGTCATTTTAGTTATTGAAATTTAAAATTTGACCTTTTAATCATTAAGATTATAAGTTGTAGGTCAAATTAATTTATCAATTCATTATCATTAATGTATTATCACGTTTTGTTGATTTATCACATTAGAAAGGACTGTAACAACAATTGAGACTGCAAATGAGTTGTAATTGCACTTGAAACTACAAATGAGGTCATCAGAATAGTTATGGTGGTAAATGAAGTTGTAATAGCAACTAAGATTTGTAATTCCAAGTGATCGTAATCATATTTTTAGTCTTGCCACATAGTCTTTTTTATTATCACATTCTCATTTAATGTAAAAGAATTAGTAAAAATATGATAATACAATAATAATAATGAATTGATGGACTAATTTGATTTGTAACTTATAATTTCAAAAATTAAAAAGTTAAATTTTAAATTTCAAAGATCAAAAGAACTCGAATTTACATTTTTAAGAACCAAAACGTCTCGAGATACGCCCAAGCCCCGCTGCATGACAAAGTGCGTAACCGTGAAACTTAATTACCTGCACTTTCATGGTAGAATCTTTATCCTAACTTTATTTTTATGTCTACCACTCTCTCTTAATATGATATTTTTGTGACAATGATTTCACAAAATTAACTGTTAGTACTGCTTATCCTTATCTAGAAAAACTGTTGACCGGTTTTTATACACATTTTTTTTTATTTCTCACAAGGCAGATAATTTTTCTCGTGTGTGTTCTTTCAGTTTTTGTTTTTTCACTTTTCGGATTATTCTTTGTCTTTCTAATGCATTGAAGAGAATAAGATGATAAAGATGAAGAATATATCAGATTCAGTCCGTTTTTCATGTGGAATGTGTCCCTCATTGCTTTTATCTTTCCAGCTATATATATTCCTCACCAACAAGTGGTACGGGGCGATTTGATAGGTGATACCTTTACAATTGAATTTATCTAGAATATGTTTCACCCGAGAATTCCATAGAAAAATAAAGTTTATAAACTTGATTTTTACCCTAAAATATGCTCTCGAAGAAGCTAACAATCCTAATGTTTTTTACTTCCCCCTATGTTTATATTTAGCTAATGTAAAATTCGCAAGCTAACTCCCCTCACGTAAGAGACGGGGTTGTGAAGGATCGAACTATTGATCTCTATGTCATAATGGTTCTATTAATATTTTAAGAACCATTTCTCCTAAAAGTTCAACTTGATGAGAGAATGAAATTTTAATGATTTTTATATTATATCTCTTGACATTAACACTTTAGTATTAAAAGGAAAAAGTTGCTGGAATTTTAATCACTAACGTTTATCATGTTGATGTTATAACAAATTAATCTTCTATTAAATAGGATCTATTAACAAGGTTGTTAATTGATACTATATATCTGATGTGAGTAAACCTAATTGAAATGATACGTTTCAATTTATAACAATGATAAATATAGCATGAAGACTCCTAAATTCTCTAAAAACTAACGGATTACTCAGTTATCCACAGTTTTAATCATTTAGTAGATAAGTTTATACAATATTGATTTCATAGTTATTAAGTATTGTATTAGCACATATCATATATATATATGATGTATCAAATGGGCTTTGCATATTGGAACATTGCCTTTTGTTACGTTGGTTTCCAAGAACTGGAGCATTTAAGGATGTCGCACACAACATTTGTTTCACGGGCTCGTTAATTTGGGCCGAATCAGGTTCTTTGATCTGAGTTGAAAAGGTTAATTTTGATAACAAAACCAAATCCCGAAAACATTGTCTCAACTGTGAGTCTGCGAGGATTAATTGGGGCTTTGGACTTTCACATTTTCTTTGAAAGGAATCCAGGCCGAATCACACTGATCTGAATGATAGACCAAAAACAAAAATGGAAAGAGAAACAAGGGAATACCTTTTTTTAATCCAAAGATATGAATTCATTGTAAAGAACCAATCAATACAAGAGGAGGATCCTTAGGACCAAGCATGATAAAGAGGAGAAATCTTAAAAGGTGCTAAGCAAACCTAGCAAGTCAAAAACAACTATTCTAGAGGGGAGACAAAATCATGCTATGCCATTTGTACTTGTCGATCAAAAGGACGCTAATAGAAACTATCTCCTGAGGGGTAGGCAACTTACCTTCAAATACTTTGGAGTTCCTAGCAAGCTAAATCCGCCAGA
>QANU01073284.1:53196-69717 GCA_003254905.1 Nissolia schottii | reverse complement strand
TCGATAAAACTATCAACATTTAAACCCTATTATTAAGAACTCGATTAATTCAGCCTAATCTGACTAAGGTTCCTAAAGTGGTAGGAGTCTCCCAACAAAGATTTTTTCCATTCTCAAAACTCTTAAAACCTCTTGTTAATGGGTCATGACACCTAGCACCTCGACCAACCCCAAATAGGTTTTATTAGTTATTTATTCTCTCATGCTTATTATCAAATTTAATGCCTTGCAAAGATAGAAAGTCCATCCATGAATTGCAGATGATGTTTACAAAATTCTTAAATTCAATCAGACCTTGCAATTGCACGCTGCCATTTCATGCCAAGAAAACTCTGACTTCAACAAGTTTCCACTGCAAGTGTGCTTAGTATGATTACTCATACATAATTTACAATGGTCTTGATGACATTAAAGTTGATCATCACAGTACACTGGTAGCTGCTACCGCTTATACATTAACTGCCAGTAACTACTGAACCGATCCGTTAGATTACAGACACAGGTGGTTCAAACTAACGGCAAAAAGGAAACCTTGACTCAGCATGTACAAGGCGACGATAAACTTATGGATGCTCCTTGTTGCTGTTTTTCCCCATTTGTCTATCTTGAGATTCTTTCTTAGATCCAAAAACATACTCTTTCACAGTACTCTCTGCTGAAAGTATTCCCTTCTTAACCTGCCATTAGGAAATTTAATCATCTTCCACAAATGGAAACAGAAACAAAAATAATCATGAATATGTAAAAGAATTCTTGGAATGCTAAGTAAGCAAGATGTTAAAATAATGCTGCCCATTAGCTAGAAATATCTACAATAATAGTTAAAAAAACTAGCAACAGAAAATCAGAAGCTACTAGACTCCATAGATAGATTACTAGTTTTATCTCCAACTTTATAGAATTGTGTAGAAGCATTACAACCGCCACTCTACGGTGGCAATACAGACGATATATAGGCCTTACGACTTCACTTTCATGTATCAAAATTGAAGCATCACTAAGAGCTAGCAATAGTCTAGCAATAAAATTTCATGTATCCACCATTCTAATCTTACATTAAATCAAATTTCCAATATCATTTTCATACACCTATACTTCCCAAAGTAATCCATAAAACCAACACAAGATAACACTAAAGTTATCCCTCTGTAGAAGATGCCTCAACACAAAAGGAATAAAAAAGAAACTGTGTCAAGGTCAACCGCAAATAGCAACAGTGTCAGCAACAACAAAGCTAAATTCGCCTTCGCCACTGAAGCACCAGCTGCAAAGTTTTCTGCCTCTCAGCTGTCCAACAAGGCTCACGAAATTTCACTTCAGTAAGCTATTTAATATGAAGAAATCAGCAATCTGAATAATACTAGTTAAGAGGTTCTAATTTAACCTTTCTAATTGTAACGGATACAGATTTGTCAGCATTGCCACAGTTAGTAATCCAAGTCCTATTGTGGCCATATTTTACAGTTCACAACTTTGCCAGATGGGAATGCAAGTCCAGGTCCATTTCTCTAGATCTAATTTACAAACTTACAGGAGAAAAAAATAAATCTAATGCAATGCAATCATATGACTATTGATATAACCTAGTAAATTTTTGCCCAATCAACGCGTTAATGAACTAGTTTCTAAAGTCAGCTAAAAAAACAGGGAAAAAAAAATGGAAACTACATGTAATTCTAGGGACATGGACATTAAACAAAGAGATTGTTCCACAATGGTTATAAATTCTGGTTGTACCCAACATTGATGACAAGAAAATACTAAAGAAGTGCTAAGATAGCTTAGCATAGGATTGAGAGTTGGAAAAAAAATGAACATTAACCTCAGATGTGGCCGCATATTGGTTACTCTGCAGTCATTTTCTATGATTAGGAGTCACAAATTGCGGTGTGATGCAATTGCAACAGTTGCCACAACCACAATATTGTGGCTGCATCACTTGATGCAGTGTGCAATTTAAAACAATCATGATCATTCTCATCTATCTACCAACTACCTTGTTGCTCTTAGACAGATGATATAAATACTGCAATTTATACCTTGAGCAGCAATTCATGAACCAAAACAAACTTTTCAGATCACAGATAGCATCATCCTATCAGCTCCTGAGAAGTCAATTTCAAATTTTTTAATAACCTAAAGCATTCAATTTCATATTTAGGCGTCAAAATAAGCTAATATGATTATGGACCATGTTCAATGACACATTGTGATTTTGCACATAGAATGAAAACCAACAGCAACCCACTCTAAAATTTATGAAGGGCGAGAATTCTAAATTGGAAACCCAAATTTTGCATCAAATAAGAAAAAATAGAGGGAAAAAAGACCAACTTGGTGTGGTAAGAGTTGGCCAGAAACAGACAATATTATGGCCTTAATCTCTGTTGGGTAGCCAACAAATTAAAGAATAAGAGGATTAAAAGAAGAATTAAAAACCAAACCCAATACTGCAAAGGTTCTTAATTTGTGAACTATGATGAATGAACACAGAGAAGAAAAAGAAAAGGAGAGACTTACAGGGTCAAGAATATTGGGTTCAGGGCCATAATCAGCAGTCAAGAGGAAATAAGAAGCAGTGATAGCTGCCACCATGGATACTCTTCTCACCACCTTGTCAGCTTGTGGATTCATGGCAGCTCGCTCTGTTCATGCAATGAGTGATTCGTGATATATTGTTGGTGGATGGGAAAGGAGGATACAGTTACTAGAAAAACCATAGAAGGTTTGGGAAGATGCAGGGGCTTTTTTTTCTTGTAATTTTGATTTGTTTTGGGGTTATTTGTTTAGGCCTAATTACAAAATAAAATAAGAATGTACCTTTTAACAAGCCTTTTTAACTAAATACGTTGAATCATATAAATAAAAAAAAAAAGTCTATTACGCTCAACAAGCCGACATGTTTATATTTATTTTTATTTTTATTATAATAATTATATTATTATTATTACAAAAATAAAATGTTCAAAACAACTAAAAAAATTCCATTATATTCTTATTTTTGTATCATTCTCATCTCTCTCCCCTTTAAAGATAGAATAAGGTATTCTTTTTCTTTGACGAGCTTCACCTCTTCGTTTGTTAGTGGCACTGCCATTTGCGTCTTTTCCTATGCAATATCATTGAGTACATGTTATCATCTTAACATTTGGTTATATACATAATAATTTGCTTTCTCTTGTTGTAGAACTTCATTCTTCACGGAGTAATATATTTTTTTTAGTTACTAGTATGATTTATCTTCTTTAATGCTTATTTTGACAGTATCAAATTTAAATTGATGAAAAAAAATGTCATTTTCTTTGTCTAAAGTACGCCTTTAAATAGACTTCTAGGTTAGACTAAACTTTTAAAAAGGTAAGACTGAATTTTTTTTAAAAAAAACCTATGACAGATAATGATAAGCCTAAACTCAGGCCAAATAATTTTAAGACATGTCAAACTTATTTCTAAAACCTAGCCCGACCTAACATACTTCCTCCCCCTAATGATTACCCAAAGAAAATATGGTAACGTTATAATTGAGATCCTCTAATGTTGAGTTTTTTTTCATCAACTTTTCATATTTTTTTTTACCATTAACTTTGTTTTTTATCATTTATATCATCCATGATTCCCAAATTGTTAATTAATGATTAAAAAAAATCACATATGACACTATCGTGTAAAATTTTAACATGAAAAAACAAATTCACTTTTGATAACTTATTATATGCCAGACTAATCGTGATAATTTAGGAACAAACTTAAAGGAAGTGAATCTAAGACCATTCATTATCATTAAATTAAATGAAATTTAAGGGTTAAAAAAAAGAACATTTTACATCTAAAGATGTCTGTTCCACTCAAGAGTCACTTGTACTTTTCCTTCTATTCTTTCACCATCTCCTGTATATTTCACAACCCACCACTGTCACTAGCCACATTCTTTGCCACAACTATGAGCATCATCGACGAGCTTCCGTTGAGAATATTTGGGAGCTATCTGATCGATTTTTTAATCTTTCAATCAATGTTTCCCTCTTCATGTGTCTTAATACTCTAATTACATTGACAACTCTTATAGCCTTCACCGTCACCCAAAGTTGGTACAAACTAATTTGGCTCAAACCTCATTTTCTGAAAATGGAATCAAAACGAATAATGAAGGTGAAGGTAATGGAGGTCACATGGGAGGTAGGTCCAACTGAAATTTAGACACCAGGAAGACTGGCCAATTGTGTGGAAGACTAGGACATCCAGTTTGGAAATGTTTCTACCATTTTGATCCAACTTTCAGAACCCTCCCAGAACTGCTCAGAATGCTCCATTTGCTCCACCTCAATCATTTCACAACCCTAACTATTAGAATGCACAAAAGTAGAATGGACACTTGATTTCTTCAATGTAAAATGTGCACTTATGGTTATTGAATCTTCAAGTCATCACATGAACCAAGTGAGAGATTGTAAGATTATTTTAATCTTATGACAGTGCGGTCCATGTAACAAGTAGTATTAACTCTAATAAAAGGGGATTAAGATAATGACAATTAATTCTATAAAAAATGATAGCGTTAGTGGAGGGTATTTTGATAAAACCGACCTTACCCTCTCCCTTTTATAACTGATGACAGTTACTCAAGAGAGAGTAATATAAGGGAAAAACAAAAGGAATTATACAATCTCCCTCGGTTTTTGGTTAAACGCTATTTTCACCGTCAAAAGAGACCGGAAGGAAGCGAGGGAGGAAAAACAAATCAAAATTAAGGAATAATAAGAGATATCAATAGAATCACAACTATGGATCCGGATATGTGTTTCTTGTTCCTAATCTTACTTTATTATGTGATAATCATGAACTTCAAGATTCAATTGCATGATAAATTTTCAAATAGGTGATAAAAAATTATATCTCACACGCAATACCCATTTGCAGTACAGATGACACGACGACTGTGGAGGGAGCAATGATTGCAAATATGGTTTCGTCGACATCACAGTGGCATCACTAAGATAGTGGTAAAAGAGGTATTATAGAAGATTCATGTGGTTTACTTCGTTCTACACTTTTAATGGAAAAACTATAAATGTCTCGAGCTAGGCATCCTTGAACCCTACTAAATGGGACTTGCATGCATTTGGAAACCATAGACAAGATTCAAATTATTTAATCCATAGGCAACAATCACCCTTTTGGCTTTGATATATGTAAGTCATGTTTCTCGTGTTGTTTTCGTAGCTTGTGTTTGTTGTGGGATTTTGTGTTGTATCAACACAACACTTTATTTGCAAATCGTATCTTACTTTTTTTTTTCGTCTGCAGATAACAACAATTGTTGCTGCAATTTATCTTAGAATGAAAAGAAGGCCACTTCTCAAGACTTCTTGATTTCTTATCAATTGGCAATATTACCTTCCAAATTAGGTCCCCTATAATAAATTTTCAACCTTTTATCAAACGATTATAAGATCATGTTACGACCTGTTTTTGTTGAATAATAGATGGATTCTAAAGCTTTTATTCTTTGATCATCCAATTTGTTCAATTCATCACACAAAGCGTCCCAATATTTATCAATAGGCAACTCATCCTATCAGGCTACATACATGCTTTGTAGATTAATATTAATAGGCAATATTACATCATGACCGTAAACCAATTCATAAGGATTTGTCCATATCGCACCTTTTGGTGAGTTTCTATAAGCTCATAACACTTGGCTCAATGTGTTATGTCAATTCTTAGGTCGTCGATCCACATGCTTCTTTATCATAGAAATTATAACTTTATTGATAGCCTCGACCTGACCTTAGCTTAGGCATAATATGGGGTCGACGTAAGCATTTTGACGTTTCGTGAGTTGGCATATTCTATCACGTTTTTACCTGTAAAAATCGTACCCTAGTCGGTGGTCAAAGTTCGTGGTATCCCAAATCTATGGATAACGTGTTCCTCAATAAAATTAATAATCTTATCTTGTGTTATTTCCTTTAATGGAATTGCTTCCACCCATTTAGTAAAATAATCGACTCCCACTAATATAAATTTATGAACCTTAGAAGAATTAGGGAAGATTTGTCCAATGAGATCAAGAGCCCAAACTCTAAAAGGCCAAGGTTTTATAATAGTGTTGGACTCGTCCGCAGGAACGTGTTGGACTCGTCCATGCGTTTGACATTCTTGGAAAGACTTTGTGTACTCCATGCAATCCTTAAATAAGGACAACCAATAGACTCTTTGTCTATTCAATGTCCATCTCATTTTCTCAAGCTTGATGCGATCCACAGATTCCCTCGTGTACTTCAGTCATAGCTATATAAGCGCCCTTTTCTCCTAAGCATGAAAGTAGATTGCTATCAATGGATTTTTTTAAACAATGTGTCCCCTAAGATCACGTAACTAATGACTCTATATTTTACTTTCCTTTCAGCATTGCCATTGGGGTATTTTTATGTATTTGGTAATGGGCTTTCTCCAATCATTGTCCGTGATTTGATCATTATAAGGAACCTCCCTTAACTCGAAATGGGCGAAACTAGCTTCAACCCTAATTGATCGTTCTAGGTTTGCTTTATTGACCTTATACCCAGAAGCCATTTGAGCCAATTCATTATATCTTCCTAATTCGTTAGCCATTTGAGTTCTACTTAGTTTTTATAAATTATTATTTGATTGCGCACTAAAATAATGTTTTGGTGTGTGTGACCCTCCAATCAAAGAATAACTAGGAAAGGCACTCTATAGTGAATGCAACACTTTACTACAACATGCTATTCATTTTAGTTGAGTGAGTATCATGACTAGTGGTGGTAGAATTCAATGTCCTACAAAATCGTAATAACAATTAAATTATAAAAGTTTATTGCGACCTTATGCTAACTATTCCAATAATATTGGGAGTTTGAAACTTGGAGTCGTTATTCAGGGAGAGCTTGATTCATAATAGCCTTCTAAAAATTATTGTCATCATAAAAAAATTTTAAAGATCTAAAATATCACTATATTCATACTTCTAAAGGATTAAATTGATGAAACAAAAAAGACTAACTGTTTAACTATTTTGAATATATGAAGAACTTATGTGGTGATATTTCAGAATGATTTTTAGAGGATTAATGCGATGACATGTGTATCTTTTGAGAACAAGAATACGATTTTACTCTTACCTTATTATACCCCTAATGATGTCTTGTGAACAATTTAAAGGAAATAAAAATTATGTAAATGATTAACTTTTGATCTTAACTAATGACATGCGAAAAGATTAAAATTGAGATAAATTACATTTTAAATCACTCAAAATAAATGCCTTCTTATTAAGTATTCAAATACAAAATAATTTATTCATAAATTACTTTCAAGGAGATTATTTTACATAAAGACTTATACAAGCCGTCTATTAGATAGACCCTTAGCTTGTTCACACATGGAGACCCTTGAACACTTGCATTAACACTAATTGAGAGTACACGCGCATCTCTCTTGCCCTAATAAGCAATTGAGAATATTTCAGCACTTATTTAGTGTTTTCACATATTATTTCACCATAAGTTTGCTGATGATGGGTTGTGCTTTACACATGACCCTTAATGGTGCCAACCTTGACAACATGAACCCATCTTTCTCCCTCATATCAATCTCTTTATCTCCAATTTGTTTCCACTGAAAACACTGAATCAACCAGCCCAAAGTCAAGACGACCGAAGACATAGCCAAATCTTCCCCGGGACAAGCCCTTCTTCCCATCCCGAACGCAATCAACTTGCGCAGCTCTTGTTCATTCTGATCAAACCTATCGGGCTTGAAGCTCGTGGCCTCACTCCAAACCTGAGGGTCCCTATTAATAGACCAAGCATTGATCAAGAGTATGGTGTCACGTGGAACTTTGTATCCTCCGATGACGCATTCGTCTGAGGACAAGTGTGGCATGAGCAGAGGCGCAGGGTGATACAATCGAAGGGTCTCATAGACGATGTTCTTAAGGCAAGGGAGTTTTGGAAGGTCTGACTCATGTAGGAAACGGTCTTGGCCTACGTGGGTTTCCAATTCGTCCCTCGCCTTCTCCAGCGTCTCCGGATGGTTTAATAGAAGAGACATTGCCCACGCTAGAGTTACAGCTGAAGTGTCAGTTCCGGCAAGGAGCATGTTCTACATAGTGCAAACTAACTCAAGTCAAATGAAGCCACAGCAAATTAAGTAAATACATATATCATTTAATTTTTTATTACCAAAGCAAGGCCTTTGATGATCTCATCAGTGTAGTAGTCAGCTTGTGACTCTTGGAGACTTAGGAGATGGTCTATCATGGTGCCGGCATTAGCACGATCCTGTTCCTGTTGCTGCTTCTGCTTCTGCGGCAGCATCCTGGAGGCGCGATGATCTCTAATGAGGCCTTCCAAGAAGGTGTCGGTTATTTTGCTGATCTTCGTTAACCTCTTCTCCAAGTTTTCATAATCAAGCAACCTAAGAGCAGGCAGGAAGTCGTTCTTGCTGACTGCCCCATACAGATCCAGAAGCTCCGTAACGGAGGTTCTGAACTGCTTGGCTTCTCCCTCCACGTGGGGATCTCCGTAGAACCTCTTCCCGGAGATCATCCTCATCACGTTGTTGAAGGTCATGTCGTAGAACTTCGAACTGAGTTCCACCTCGGCAAAGTCGTCATGGTCCTTGGACCACGGCCAGTTCTCCTCGGCTTCCTTCGCCAGCCTTTGCATCAGCCTCCTCCTCTCGTCCATCCGAATCTCGGAGGACTCGCTGAGGCGGCGGGTTGAGAGGACGTCTAGGGATGCAATGCGGCGGAGGTTGCGCCAGTGGTCGCCGTAGGCGGAAGAGCCCAACGTGGTGTGGTTGTACAGGGCGTATTCCCCCGTGAGGAATTGCGGCCTGTTTGCCAGAACGAGGTCGTTTTTAGTGAAGCATTCTTGAACGACAGATGGGGACGAAACGACGACGACCAGGCGGGACCCGAACCAGAGGGAGATGACGTGGCCGTATTTTTGGGAGAGGGACTTGAAAGTGCGGTGGAGTGGCCTCTTGATGTGGTGGAGGTTGCCCACTATGGGGAGGGAGGGCGGGCCTGGTGGGAGGTTCTTGAACCTTAATGCATGGAGCACATGGTTCAAGATGAGGAACATTGCAAGATAAAGGAGTGAGTGAGACAAGGAGGGAACGAGGATCTCCATTGTTTTGATGAGTTTAGTTGATGCATAGACATGCATATATATAGTGTATAGACGGAGTGCGGTAGGTAAGCTATGTTATGTTATTTAATTATGAGAAATGTTTTAGCGCAGAGACACTAGATTCACTCATTTATTTTTTAATGAAATCACTGTAATGTCACCTACGTGAAAACAAAAAGTTTCATTACTATCGCATGATCACATGGTCTGCCGAATCTCCAAAGGAGAAGAATAAAAAAATAATACTAAGACCCACGAAGTGAAGGGTGTTTTTATCGAATTAAATGGAGTAAGCAAAGACCCCACTGGTTGATGAGTTGAATTGATACATTATATAAACAGAGAGTATTCATGGTTGGTGAAAAGCTATGTTAATTAATTAGTTACAATGTTATATGTATTTATTTAACGTGAGACACCATGTTTACATTCATTTATCATTAAATGAGATTTTTTTTAGGCATGACTCCATTAAAATCTCATTCAGTACTAAATAATTGTGTATTAACATGTTAAATTGATTACAAATAACATTTATTATAATTAATCATGGTGAGTATACCCAAAAAATATAAATTGTAATATTAATAATTAAGTAATTATTAACATGTATAAATAATTATATGTGTAAGTTGCCTATTTTACATGTATTGCCTAAAGTATATATTTATTTTTTTTTATACCTAACCTGACCTGACCTTAACCATAAACTGTAACCTTAACCATAACACTAACCCTAACAATAAACTCTAACCCTAATCATATCCCTAACCTAAACAATAAACCTTAATCCTAACCATAAACAATAAACCTTAACCATAACCATAGCCCTATGCCTTAATCATAGCCCTAAACCTAACCCTAACTCTAAACCTAACCATAAATCACAAACTCTAACCACACCCTAAACGTAGCCGTAAACCATAACCCTAATCCTAACCATAACTATAACCCTAAATCTAACACTAAACTCTAAACCTAATCCTAACCTTATAACCCTAACCCATAACACTATCCCTAACTCCGTAATCATATTATATATACAGGGTGGAAATTTTACTCTTTTGCCTTTGTCAGATGAATAAATTATCAAAATACCCCCGTTTCAAAACATATAACAGGATTACCCCCATTTCTGCTGACGTGACAGGAATTCAGGTTTGGGATCAAGAATTTCTTTTTAAAAAATTTGTTTGATTATAATATAAGCAAATATTCATATATGTGTTATGTTAGCACATGGTGGACGGGGAATTCAATATCCGCGAAAATCATGGGTTCTCGGGTAAGCTACAAAAATTTAAAAAATAATCTTGCAAAAAAAGTCAGGATGCTCTTCATCGTGCACGCGGGGGGGGGGGGATCCGTCGGTTTGAACTTCGAAGGGTCCAACCAGCTTGGACTCATGCGCGCGAGCCCAACTCCCTTCTCAACTCTTTTTACCAAAACAACAACTACTAAAGGTATATAAACACTTAAAAAGTTTGTGATCTAACCAATGTGGGATTAAAGCTTTTGAAATACATAAGCTTTGTTCTACTTCTCCCAAATACATAAACTTTTGAAATACATAAGCTTTGTTCTACTTCTCCCAAATACATTATAGATTGATATTTATACAACCAAATTCTACAAATAAATATACGAATGTATGATAAAAAGGACAATAAATATATGAATGTAGCAAATAAGCAGAAAAAATTAATATTTTTGACAAGGTGTGTGTTTCATTCTTGAACTCATACAAGTTTTTGTTTAGTACATCATGTGAATTAGGAACTTCACCGCATTAGGCTCACAGATTGAACAAACTCTGGAGTTGAGTAGTCGTCAAAAGAAGTCGAACATTAATGCTAATTTTGATGTTGACCTGTAGATTTCTTCAAAGGTGAAGTTTCCAATTCCAAGTTGTCCACTTCTAGTGCTAGACGATGCATATGAATAAGAAAACGTCCATTTCGATGAACTAGTGCTGGTACTTGCGGATGATAATTCCATTGAAGCTGCGAGGAATTAATGTTTTTTTTTGCTTATTTGCTACATTCATATATTTATTGTTCTTTTTAATTCATACATTCATATATTTATTTGTAGAATTTGGTTGTATAAATATCAATCTATAATGTATTTGGGAGAAGTAAAAAAAAGCTTATGTATTTGGGAGAAGTAGAACAAAGCTTATGTATTTCAAAAGGTCTAGTCCCACATTGGTTAGATCACAAACCTTTTAAGTGTTTATATACCTTTAGTAGTTGTTGTTTTGGTAAAAAGAGTTGAGAGGGGAGTTGGGCTCGTGCGCATTAGTCCAAGCCGGTTGGGTCCTTCGAAGTTCAAACTGATGGATTCCCCCCTCCCGCACGATAAAGAGCATCCTAACCTTTTTTGCAAGATTATTTTTTGAATTTTTGTAGCTTACCCGAAAACCCATGATTTTCGCGGATATTGAATTTTCCGTCTACCATGTGCTAACATAACACATATATGAATATTTATTTATATTATAATTAAACAAATTTAGAAAAAAAATTCTATAAATGAAGGTAGTCCTGTGATATATTTTGAAACAGGGGTATTTTAATAATTTGTTAAGCGTCCTTATTTAAACACCGCCGCCGACGTGAAAACTAAAATTTTCATTAGGATCACGTGAAGTCTGTCAAATGTTCCGCATAATCTCAACAGGTATCAAAAGGAGGAAAATAAAAAAATAACAATACCAAGACCGATGGAGCGTACGGTGTTTTTATGGAATTAAATGGAGCAAGACAAACAGGGAATAAGGATCTCTATTGGTTAATGAGTTGAATTGATGCCATTATATAAACAGAGAGTGTGTTGGTGAAAAGCAACGTTAATTAATTATTTAAAAGGTTATTTATATTTATTTAGTATGAGACATCATATTCACATTCATTTATTATTCAATGAGAAATTTTTTAGGTATGACTCCATTAAAATCTCATTTAGTACTAAATAAATATGTATTAACATGTTAAAATGATTACAAATAACATTTATTATAATTAATCATGGTGAGTAAAAATAATTAGCTTACCTTACATAAAGTGATAGACTGCTGATCAAAAAATATTTTTTCATTCTCATGAGTAAAGATCAAATATACACTAAAATGATAAGGGATGAGGTGAGTTACTACCATGTCACACCCCGTGATTTGCCCCTTATGTTATGTCTTAATCTTTTGTAATTTTGTGCACTAGTGTTGCTTTTTTATTTTCTTTTCTCTAGCACTATGTTGATGATAATGAGGATGCTATAAGTGTTTGCCTTAATTTGGGTTGATTTGAGTACTCTTTTCTATATAAAAAAAAAGGGGCGGGGTTTATCTGGTGTGAGAAAAACACACGTAGCAAGTATACCACATCGTCAAGTAGTAAAGTATTGGTCTTAGGATCAAATTATCGTTCCCACGAGGACGGTATCATAAAAAACGCAATAAAAAAATCACAACTTTAGAGTCGAATCACGAAAAAGGGAATTTTAGAACGAAATTTCAAGTAATAGAAGTTAAATATGACATAAATTAAAAACGCAGATCAAGCAAATAGGATTTGATCTAGAGATTAAGGCGATTGATGTAACATCCCAAAATTCTCCTCTTACAAAATTTTCGCGTAATTAATAATCTCGCGTAATTAAAGTGGTCACGAGACGATTATTTAGACTAGAAATTAATTATAAAGGTTCTTAAATCCAAAATATCAATCCAAATAATGGTTTTGTAAGCTCACGGAAATGCCGCGAGTGCTGGGTTAATTTTCGGGCAGCACCGAAAATTGCGACAGGTTCAAAAGGTATCTGTCTTACAAATGTTTCACGTAATTAATAATCTCGCGTAATTAAAGTAGTCACGAGACGGTTATTTGGACTGTAAATTAATTATAAAGGTTCTTAAATCCAAAATTCCAGTCCAAATAATGGTTTTGTAAGCTCACGGAAATGCCGCGAGTGTTGGGTTAATTTTCGGGCAGCACCGAAAATCTCGACAGGTTCCAAAGGTATCTGTAAAACATAATCTTATAGAGAAATGTTCATGAATGCCTTAACCTGACATACTATTATGATCAGGAAAATTAGTAAATCGCATATATGTGTTCAAGAATACGACATCATGATATGTTATGAACATGGCATCACGACATGAATATGAATATGACATCATGACACGTAAATGACAACATGACATGTATATGACATGCTAAATGTACATGACACGTATAGGACATCATGACATGAATATGAATATGACATCATGACACGTACATGACAACATGACATGAACACGACGACATGACATGAACATGACAACATGACATGAACACGACATCATGCATATGAATACAACATCATGCATACGAATACGACATCATGCATCCAAAGACAACATCGTGCATATTAAAAATACGTAATCATTCAAGGATATGAATACGGGTCCTCCCCCGGCCCCAGGCCCCTCACCATCCTGTAACAAGGGATGGTTATTAACATGAATATGACGCTCTATCATTTGTGTATGGCATGAGCTCTGCCACTAAAGGATACAGAGTAGGTTGTACACCAGGAGGAACGACGGTTTCTCTGGGGTACAAGGGGGTTGACCATACATGACATGAACATGACATGGATACGACATGGAGAACGCTGCCCTATGGCACATAGAATCCTCATGTGTTTTATATGCCTTATATGGATACGACACATGCATTTGATATGTACATGAAACATGAATATGACACATGTATAAGATACGTACATGCAGCAGGAATATGACACATGCATTGGATATGTACATGGAACATGAACATGACATGACTAAGTGAAGCATGAATACGATATGTATAGGTGTAACGAGTATAGCATGTGCATGAGAGATATGGATGCTATGTACATGCAATATGTATAGGATGTACATGTGAAAAGGCAACGTTGAGAAACCACAGTTTCATGAGACGGCTTCTAGAAAGACACACGATACGAAGATAGCATAAGAATATGGAATATGAATACAATGTACGAGGATAACGCAGGATTATACAGTATGATAAGTTGCCAGTGATAGGTAAAGAAAAGATTAGAATCCCCGATCACCTAGTAATTAGATAAAACTGCTCAGGACTAGATGGAATCATAACAAGTAGGGACTTAGTATAACTACGACACCTAGAGACCCCCTAAGCGGCCTGGATCATAATTGACTAAATAAAGAGTAGTATGCCCTACAATCTCCACCGAGAACGCGACGTTTTCACCCCCACTCCTTATGATGCCAGGCGGGAGCGGATAGTATGTCAAAGAAGACGAGACGGTACGGGATGGCTTGAGAGTTCGATGGCGGAAGAACCCCAAAGGACAACAAAAGCTACCTCTAGTCAGCAATGCAGGACAACGATTATCATTTTGTAGGCGGTAGGCCTAGATGGTCTCGGTCAACCGTTAGTTATTATGTGCAGTATGTGTACTTATGTATTTAGACTTAAATGTGTAAGTGTGTACGGACCAGCTAATTGTATTTACCTATATGTATATCATAAGATCTTCTGTGTTGACATCCCATAGTTTCGTTATTACTTAAGTCCATCAGGACTCTATCGCTTGTCTATGTATATATGCTTTCTTGAACACGCACGACTCCTAGTTGATGTAGGGAAAGGGGAAAGTTTTGAAACCGGTCCATATTTTTGAGTAAGAAATAATTGCTAAGTTAAAAGTAAGGGCTAGAAGTAACCCAAACACAGCAGATAACAACCCTGTGAGCATTGCTTGCTACCATGGAGTGGGCAGTTAGCAGGGGTGTTACAATTGAGACTCCAATTTCACCACTAATATTCAATTAATTCCGCTTTCTTTGTTATTCAAATTATTTCTGAAGGACAACCTAGATTCCTATTCTAACGCAAGTCTCTCTTGAGATCATGCGTACCTCCTATGAACGATCCGATCAACTAATCTCTTAAAATTAATCTAGTTCATCTAGGGATTAGTTCTTATGAATCCTTTGGTAGCATGTGAGGCTAAGGGTTGCACCACCCTCTATTCTTATATCTAAGAAATAACTAAGTGATGATCAATTTCTCATTACCACCTAGGTTTCTTGTCTCAAAGTTCCCCTAAGTTTACCAACAATTCATCAATGACTAGTTAACCAAAAACATTACGCGTAGAGAAATTAATTCAAAAACAAACACAATTGAATAACATCGAAATTGGAATTAAGAGAAGGTATTATGGTTACATCATCATCCCAATCAAAAGAGGAATTAGTTTATAATGCAAAAACTGAAATTATGAATAGAAGAAGAAAAAATGGAGATATACATAGAAGATGATGAACCTTGGAATTGAATCGCGACCAAATTGATCTCCTTCCTCGGTGTTCTTGTAACTCCTCTTATCTTCTCTCGCTCTCGACCCCAATGACAACAAAAGTAATGAAAAATCTCAATGAATGCATAATAGTTCGAAATGTTCTTAACCCTTTTTCTCTTGTGCGTTTTAACCAAAGTTTTCACGCGTTTTGGGCCTCCTATGATAGTGTCTCGCGCGAGATCCATAGTGTCTCATGCGAGAAACCTTCACTGGGTCTTATTCCTCGCTCTCTGTTTACCACACCTCGCGCGGGATGAGTGACCATCACTACAACAAAAAAGCCTATTACCGTCGCAATATTACCGTCGGACACGACCCGACGGTATTACCGTCGGAAAAAACGGAAATTCCGACGGTAACTGATCGACGTAAGGAAAAGGGGTCGACTTACCGGTGGATCGGTTCACCGACGCAAATACCGACGGTAAAGTCTTCGCGGGTAATGGCGGGAATGGATTTTTCGGCGGTTATAACCGACGAAAAAAAAGACCAGTACAAAGATGCCACGTGCAACAATTACCGGCGGATTAATTCGACGGTAAATCCTCCTTAATTTAGCGGCGGTTACACACGACGGAAACGCGAACGGTGCCATTTTAGCGTCGGTCGGGAGCGACGGTAAGTGCATCGATATTTACCGTCGGTTATAACCGACGGTAATGGGCTAAGAATTCAAAAAAGCGCGTTCGCGGCGGTTACAAACGACGGAAACGCGAACGGTGCTATTTTTAGCGTCGGTTAGGAGCGACGGTAACTTCATCGATATTGTCAACCGACAGGTCATTAATGAACATATTTACCGTCGGTTAAAGCCGACGGTAACGGGACAAGAATTCAAATAGGCGCGTTAGCGGCGGTTACAAATGACGGAAACGCGAACGGTGCTATTTTTACCGTCGGTTAATAGCGACGGTAACTGCATCGATATTGTGAACCGACAGGTCATTTATGAGCCTATTTACCGTCGGAT
>QANU01073284.1:4248-50949 GCA_003254905.1 Nissolia schottii | reverse complement strand
AGGATGAAATAAATAGGTATGTTGAGAATTGTAAACAGAAGTGCTAAAAAATGTAACTTACTAATACCCTTCACAAGCTTTTCCATGAACTTCACCTTGAAGTGTCTAGCGAAATTCTATGCAATATGTCGATGCAGTAGAGATGGTATGCCTCAGTGCTAATGTGTTATATTGACACTCTATGTTTCTGAACTTTTTCTTTAACGATAAAGTATTTCAAATCCATATTCTTAACACATTTATAATATTTGTCGTGTTTAGTAAAGAAGACTGTCGAGGAATTATCACAATAAGTTTTCAGCGGTTTGACCATACAGTCGACAATTTCAAGCCCTAAAATAAAATTTCACAACCACTTAATATGCATTATGGCCTCAAAGCATGCCATAAATTCAGCTTTCATTGTGGAAAAGTTATTGATTGCTTCACACTTTTCTTGATATTGTTCCATCGACTTTAAGAGGCAAACAACCAAAAGTTAACTGTCTTGTATCTATACAACTAGAAGAAGTTGAATCCAAATATCCAATCACCTCAAGGTGATTAAAAATTCTATAAGTAAGCATGTAATACTTAATCCCTTGTAAATACTTTAATATTTTCTTTGCAACATTCCGGTAATCTGATCTTAGGTTACTCTGATTTCTTTCAACAACAAACGCATACAAACTAAATCATTCTAAATCATTCTTTTGACATTGTATGAGACTAAACTTGTATCGTTTCAAATTGAAATAATTTATACTGAGCGTATTTTTTTAATTTTAAATCTCTCTAAAATTATTGATATATGTTTTCCAAGATAAGCATAACAATCATTGTGATCTATCCTGGAATATTTTCATTCCAATCACATAAATTATCTCATCTGTATCCTTTATTAGATAGAAACTTCTTAGTCTCAATTAATAGACTAAGATCATTAGTTGCAAGCAATATATCATCAACATACATAACCAAACATAAACTTACTCTCACTAATGTTCAGATACATACACCGGTTAACGGTGTTTACTCAAATCCAAATGGCATAATAATATACTTGAACTTGAGATACCAATGACGGAAAGTTTGCATAAGTCCGTATATCATTTCCTAGTTTACACATAATGTGTTCTTTTCACCTTAATTGGAAGACCCATCAGTTGATCCATATAAACATATTCCTCTAAATTTCCACTCAAAAAGGCTATTTCCATTGCCATTTAATGCGACTCTAGATCATAATGAGTTATAAGTATCGTGATAATCCTAAAAAAATTTGTTTCCTTATAGTTAATGCCACCTTTTTGAGTAATTATATCATAGCAACAAGATGGGCCTTGTAACTTTCAAGGTTACCATGAGAGTTGTGCTTTGTCTTTAAGACTCATTCGTATTCAACTCTCTTGAAACTTTCAATTAATTCTATAAGGTCTCATAAATCATTTAGTGCCATAGATATATTTATTCTCATCTTTCATAGTATTTCACAAATTTTTTAGTATTATCACAATACATGCCTTGTGAAAATGAAACTAAATCATAAATAATACTTGAATCACTTTATGACTCTTGTATATACATCGCACAATCATACAAAATAACACATCTAATTTTGTTTAAGGACTTCTTAACACTATTTCATGTGATTGTTCTATTATTGATTCATTGTTAAGTTTTAACTATGTGATCAATTATTTGTTCTTCTTATTGATTGTTATGCAGTTTAACAAGAGGAGCAACAAGTCTTAAAGTAGAAGCACAAGTCCCTTGGACTTGAACTTTAACTTCCTTAATCTCTGCATTTCGTAAAGCTTCATTCCCACTAGTCTTAACATTATCACTCCAGTTTCAACAATTATTATGGAGAGGACAATAAAATTTAACCCTTTGTGACTTTATGGAAACCAATAAAATATTCATTGATTATTCTTGCATCCTATTTCTTTTTTTTTTTTTTGTGGATTTACACTCTTATTTCTGCCTAACATTCCTAAACATACAGGTGTCTTAAACTAGATTTATTATCTTTCTATAGTTCTAAAGAAGTCTTTAGAAATACCTTACTAGGAACCCTGTTCAACATGGTAGTTTTTAAGCCATACAATCACACTTATAAGGTTAAAGATACATTATTCATCATGCTCTAACCATATCCTTTAAGGTTCAGTTACGCCCTATTGATACACTATTCTATGCTGGTGTGTCTGACATTGTGTATTGAGCACGTGTCATACTTTTCTTGGAATTTAGAAAGGGACATGAGTGTCATCTAGTTTCATAATATTCATCACTTCAATCATACCTGACAACTTTACCTTTATGTCTAATTGCCTGCATGAGATTTCTCATGCAATAGATAAATAAAATCATCAATGAAGGTGGTGAAATACATTTCTTTATTGAAAAAAATTCATAAAAGGACAACACTTGTTAGTGTGTAAAATCTCAAGAAGCTATGTACTTCTTGTGACTCCTTACTCGGTGTGTTTTGCATGTGGTCCTTTAATACAATCCGCACAAATATTAAGGCCAATAAAATCCAAGTATGGAAGGATGCTATTCTTTATCAACATTCCCATTCTTTCTTTAGAAATGCGACCTAAACAATCATGCCACAACCAAAAAGAAGCAGTTCGTACATTGTTAGTGTCATATTTACACAATTTCACCCAGCAAAATGGCACCTGTCTGCTTAGGTTTTCAATGAATTATCTGACTAAATTCCCCACTTTTGTAGAATTTATAAATATAATCTAAAGATGGATGCAAGCTTATCAAGAGGACAAAATCAAGAAAATCCCATAAAGAATGAAGCAAAGAGCAAAGGGGACAAAAGAAGCAAAAAGGCAAATTCAGAGGAGAAGCCGCTCAATGGTACCATCAGAGCGTCCCCAAGGCCACTCAGCGATCCTTGCTTTAGAGTGAAGAAACTTAAGGTCGAAGCAAGCTCTGCAGCCACCCTGCTCTGACACTACTTAGCGACTATGACAGATAATGTCAGAGCAGAGCCACCACGCAGAGGAAACCAAGCAGTGAAGAAAGCTGTGCTACTTAGCAGAGGACCCAGGCCACTCAGTGGACCTACTGAAACTTGGCCGATAAATAGAGGCCCAAAGCTCTCATTCAAAAACACTTCTTTATACCCTTACTTCTGACATTCCTTTCGTGTAATTGAGTGTTTTAGCAACCAAGAGGAGACTAGAGAAGGAGCCAAGAGTAATCAAGGAAGCACGACGGTTGTTGTCATGACAACGTGAGAACGTGTCATGGTAAGCGTCCATCACCTTGCATCTGAGATTCTCTCTTGTAAGATGGGTTTCTAATCCTCTTGTTGTTGGGATTTTAATGACTATTATAGCATGATTGTATCCATGTAACCTTTGCATTTAAGAATCTATCAATTTCCATGATTAGCATGAATCGATTTTACGCTTAATGCTTGTTTTAGATTAGCTACCTAAAACCTAATTTCAAACTGCATGGTTGCACGTGAGAACGACATCATAAAGTTGAAACTAAATCAATTCATCTGATAAACCTAATTGCTAGAGATAGAGTTAAGGTTATTAGTCGTTTTAACACCTGAAATAACGCTGATTTACTTTGTTAAGTTTGTGCAAGAAATTAACAGCATAATAAAGGAAACCTAATGATCTTTTCATGCTCGAGAGAGATGAACAAGTTAAGAACTGGTAGCAAGCAATCAAAGGAATGACAATTCTGTTGTATTGAGTAAATGGATACATGAAACTATGATAAGATTTAATTCCCAACAAGCTTCCTGATCTATCTCTGATTTGTTGCCTATTTATCTTTTATCTTATTTATTTATTTATCTAAAAATCAAATTACCAATCCTTCACCTTATTGTTTAATTCACAAGCTCAAAAATGATATTTATGCAACTCTCTATGGATATGACTATACCCGACTATACTGCAATTGGGTCCCTTGAGGATCTGAAAGCTGTAAAGAAGGGTATATAAAAACGACGAGAGTGTTAAAAAGCTTTCCACATAAATGAAATTTTTTATTTGATATGTTGATACATCTAGAATCAAATTTTAAGTCTTAAGCAATAATTCCGGAAGTGTCCAGATTTCCACATAAATGAACTTATTATTTGATTTTTTTTCTTTTTTTTTTCCTTCTAGAATTTGAAAGAGAACCCAAATCATTAATGATCCCTCTCCATTCCAAGTTTCTTTTAAACTTTCTTTCTAGCTCCTTGCAGATTCACATAATGAATGGAGTGAATTTCATGATTGTCAAATCTGATTTCCTCTTGAACTAACATAATGTGCAATTCATGCACATTCCATTTGTCTTTCACGGAATTATAGTTCGTTTGGAATTATCCATAATCAGACAATAATAAGTTCAAAAATGAACTACACAAGAAAATTTTCATCAACTTCCATTCCAAAAACTTTAACTCTTGTTGCAATAATCATAATTTCCATGACATGTTCATTCTTAGTACTAGAACCATCAAATTTCATATTGATTTTTTGAAGTACTCATTAGTAAAATAGGAATAAATATTGCAATTAATACATGCTTAATAGTAATATTTTGAGTCATAACCTAACATATTATAAAGATTTAGACAACAATAAATTAAACATTCAATGTATATTAATGTTCTTCTTTGGGAGTAACACCAACACATAATAAAATAATTGATGCTAATGTAATACATTAATCAAGCTATTGAGATATGCTAATTAGATTTATCCACTATATTTGGATATGCAAAATAAAACCACTAGACATATCAATTACTAGCAATTATATTCATTGATTATTAAACTATGTATCGTATAAAACATAATTATACATGATGTAATTCTTACTTTAAAAAAGAACCCTATGACAACAAAAAAATTGATCTTCATTATGTATAGGATGTAGGTACCCAACAATATAGAAAAAAAAAAAAAAAAAAAGAAAAAAAGAAAGAAACCCGAGCTCTCCTCACAGGGGAAGGAACAAATCTCCTTAATTTCTCTTCAAAACTGATCCTTTCCAATTCCAAATTCAATTCCACCCTATCAACTCATTCCTCCTCGCCTTCTCATTATCATCCTCCACCAACCAAACGCATTCATCCACGGAACCTCTCCACCTGCTCCCTCCCAAACTCCTCCTACGACTTCTACTACCGCCCTTTCCATACCGCACAGCACTCCACTGTCCTCCTCCGGTTGTCAGGGAAGGAACAGAGAGCGTAGAGCACTGTGGTAACTTCCTTCTTCTCTCTTCCCTTGCCGAGGGATTCCATCGCGTGAGGGTGCGCGCCGATGGTTGCCTTGTTGACCTCGACGACGGCAAGGCTAGTGAGGGCGGTGGCGACGACGGCGCACCAGTCGGAGAACGAGCCGTCGGCAGAGGCGAGTACGGTGATGAGGTGGGCGACACGACACCCTCGGCGTCAGCTCATCTCCGAAGATTTTTTTTTTTCCCGAACAACAGACGGTGTAGATGATATATGATCATGGTGGGCCTTCTTTTTTTTGTTAAGGTGCATCAAGCTCCCTAACTTGTAGGGTTCATTTTAGACTTCACCTTAATTAACTAATATAGATTACATATTATAAAGTTGAAACCTTCACTCCCCTCACAAAGTCACACCCTGCAATCCATCCCAATCACCCATTTTCACAATTCCGATTGGAGAAAGAATCCAAAGAGGTAGAAGCAGAACAGAGCAACATCATCATCATCATCATCATCATCCATGGAAGAACCAAAAGCACCTGAGGCTTCTTCTGCTTCTGCTTCTGCTTCTGCACCTCAACCCTCTAACCCTCAAACTCTAACTCAAACTCCGCAACCTCCTCCTTCTACAACTACAACTATTACAAATCCTTCTTCTACTTCACTCCCTCCCACAACAAAGAAGAGGCCACTCGAATCTGACGCCCACTCCAACTACTTCAAGATTCGTGCTGTTATTCGCGACCTTCGCCCACGTATCATCGAGGTACCCCCGTCATGCCCATTTCCCCCAAAACCACGAAAATCGTGTTAAAATTTGTGCTATTTCGTGGAATTAGAGTGTGATTCAGATTTTCGTATCTGGGTTCTGGTTTTATTTTTTTGAATGAATTGTTGATTGTATGATCTATGTTGCATTGCCCGTATTGCTGATGTGTTTTAGTGCAAGTTTTTGTTTTTTCTTCAGAAAAAGTTGTTTCAATCAAATTGTGTGGTGAAATTGTGTTCCTGAAACGAGATGAATTTACACCTTGTTGGAGATGTTTTCAAATTGGTGTGAAAATTTTTGCTTACTTGTTTTGTTAGTTTTGGTAACTTTTGTCTAGAGTATGATTCATGGCGAGTTTCTCATTTGTTATGCTAGGGTTTCTTAGGGAATTTTGCATAGGTAATTCACGAGGTCCTGATAAACGGTGGATGACTGATGAGTGATGAATTGAATACCAGATCCAAATTACAGGATACCATAGGAGGATAAGTTTGCTTTGAGAGTATGTGACGTTACACCTGGAAAAAAATGGAATTTTTAATGTAATATTGTTCTAAACTTCTAATTGGATATATAGTTACAAGGAGTCCTTAAAAAGACCTGGAACTAGTAAGGTAGTGATGGTTGTTCTAATCTCAGTAATCGTGTATGTAGATTTGTTTTGAGTATTGAACTTATGGGCTAGATCTATCTGTAAAGATGACTTTGTGACTCTGGTGGTCTTGAAGAGGCTAAGATAGCAAGCATTTCCCACAAAAGAAATGAAAGAGAAACAATGAGTACAAACATTGGCGTTTCCCCCCAATTTAAAACGCACTGCACCAACACCCAATTCAAAGTTGTAACAAGACTTTTTAAATTTATTGGACAAGACTTATTTGTCTAATATTGCACTCCCCCTGACCATCCACTATGTTTATTATTTTAACATCCAAGCTCTCCCTTGGTTATCTTTCTGCGAATTCGTATGTTCTTGTGTATTTGATTATGATAGTGCATTTATTCATTTGTTAGAACCTATAGATGTGTGGATTTGTTTAGCTATATATACAGCCCATTTGCTTCGTTGGTTGGTTCTTTGGGAGAATTTGGTTCTTCGAAAGCATCTAATGGAGTTTTGATGGTAAAGTTCAGAGTTCATAACTGCTGATGAAAAATTCAACTATTTACATGTTTGTAAACTACAATCATTTAGATAATGCATTCATATATGAGAATCTATCATTTTCCCAAATCAATGGGTTCCACTTGTACTTCATTTCCTAAAATGCATTTTGTGCTTTAGAGGACCGAAATCTCTATTAGGAACATGCCTAGCAGGTACTTTTTGCCCTAACTTATGAAATGTTAATCAGTTTGTTAGATGAAGAATTAAGTTTCTTTGAAGATGGGTGAGTTGCATGGTTTCTCTGCAACATTGTACTGGTTTTAAATACTTATCCAAATAAGACATTGAAAAATAAAAAAATGAAATGTGCATTTGACTCAATTCAGTACAAATTTTTGTTCATTATCTTTAAAGCTGATAAGAATATGCATTGAATTACGTTCCTAATAGTTCATATGGATTGAGTAATTTTCAGTACATCTCTCTTTGTTTTCTTGTTGTGTATGCTTCTTTTGCTTGACATACTATATGAAGTTCCTGACTATTGCTGTTTATCTTGAAGGTTCTCCGGACTCCTGACTACAAAAATTGCAAGGCATCCCAAGAAATTCGAGAACGTAAGCTCATACAGATAAAACTACATTTATCACATGGCTGATAAAATAATAAAATCAGAATTCAAATGGAAATGGCTAATCAATTGAATTTATGTCTGTTTATATTTTGGTTTGTCCTCCAAAAGTAAATTCTGCTTTATCTGCCTGAACTTGGATGTGTGTCTCCGCTGACTGACATAAAGCTAGAACCTTGGTTACTAACGATGACACAACTATAAGATCTCTTGTAGTTTTAGTTTAGGTGATACAAAAGATACCAGATATGTGTTTGCGTGAAATATGATCTTAACTTCAACTTGTAATTGCAGAGCTAAAGATTGTGGTGAAATTATACGGTAATATGAAGGCGGATGCAGTTTCACTAGGAAAGTCCAAGCAAGATGGCCAGAACTTGGATCACAAAACACAGCAAGAGCAGCAGCCTCAACATGTGAAGTCTCCTGAACAGATCCAGGTAGAGAAAGCATACGCAAGGTCGTCCGAGATTAAGGTAACGGCACTGGCTTCCGGGCTTCAGAAGCTGCAGGCTGAAGATGGTCAAGGGACATATGTAGTTGGAGGATCGGCTTTTGGGTGGAATTTCATCACTTTTTCAGGCAAGGATGCTGTCTACTATGGTAGGACAAAGGAACAATATCGATCAGCACAAGTGACGCAATCACCCTTTGGCCCCATGGCTCAATGAAGGAGTTCCATTATGATCAACATGTCCCCCTCAACACATATTCATTGATAGTGTTTACTGAAAATCCTCAACCACAAGTAGTGTAGAAGAGTTTTATATGAACGATTTTTTTTGCCAAGTACTTTACTGTAATTGACATCTTTTTAAATTTACCAAGAGGCTTCACAGGCAAGGTCTCTAGTTCAAGTCCATGATATTCCATTTGGGTTGTCATGATTAGGGTTAGATGTCTAATTGTCTTGGTAGCAATGATGGTTTCTTGTACTTGAATTGGTGACTCAAATTTTCAAAGTAATGGAAAAGAAAAACAAAAATGGGCTCTAGATCATACATGAACGGTAGTTGGAGTTGGCAGCTTAAGGTTTTTTCATCTGAGATTCTAGGAAAAATGATCAAGTTAGCTCTTGACAGAATATACCAACCTAAGTACTAACTGTTTGCTAATTGAATTGAGTAGTCATGTGCCCCACGTGACTGAGGAAATTACATATGGCTACACCCCCTCAAGTTGGATCAAATATGTTGATTAGAGGCCACTTGTTACATAAACGAGTGAATGACTTAGTAAATAAATCTGTTTGTTGAGTTGTTGTAACTGGCAAGAGGTGTATTAGTCTTGAAGTGACTTTCTCTCTAATAAAATGGCAGACTAAATATGTTTGTCCTTTCATGAAATGTTGGATTTCGTGCTAATTGAACTGCTGCTGATAAGTTGTCACAATAGAGACTTGCTGGTAATGCTATCTGGACACGTAATTCTTGTAGCAAATTAATAATCCACTGAATTTCACAAGCTGTGGAGGCCATTGCTCTATATTCAGCTCCAGTGAAACTTCTAGATATAGTGGACTGCTTCTTTGCTTTCCAAGCAACCAATGAAGATCCTAGAAACACGCTAAAACCAGTGACAAATTTTTTGGTTTCATGGCATCCTGCCCAATCTGAATCTGTATACGCTGAAACAATGTCAATTGTTGAAGCAGGGAAAAATAAGCCTCTACTAGGACAGGTTTTGATGTACCTTACAATCCTTAGGCCTGATAGATAGTGATGGTTAAGAGGTTTAGACAAATGTTGATAGTGATGGTTAAGAGGTTTAGACAAATGTTGACTGAGTTGTTGGATAAAAAATGTGATATCAGGTCTTGTGTTGGTGAGGTATAAGAGCCTTCTAATAAGTCTTCTATATGATGGAATGTCATTGAATGGTGTATCTGCATTAGCAATGGTTGATTTCTTTGAGGCCATGGGACAATGATATTTTCTTTGGCACAATGATATTCCTTTGGAGCTTCTTGCTACTTCAAGTCCAAGGAGAAACTTCTTGTCTCCTAGGTCTTTTATCTTGAATGAGTCGTCCAATAATTTTTTAACAGCATCAATGTCAGGAATGTAGTTACCAGTAAGTAGTAGATCATCAACATAGACTAGGATTATTGTGAAATATGAGCCATCCCTCTTGTAGAACAAGGAATAATATGCAAGTGATTGCTTGAAACCAGTAGATAATGAGGATGCATTGAGCTTTTGATTCCATTGTCAGCTAGCTTTGTTTTAAACCACATACTGATTTTGTCAATTTGCAAACCGTGGTTGCCTTTGGCGACTTAAATCCATGTGGAAGCTTCATGTTGGCATCTTCATTTAGATCTTCATGTAGAAATACATTATTGACATCTAGTTGCTTGAGTGGCCAGTTATGTGCAGCTGCAATTGCTAAGACAATTCTGACAGTAGGCATTTTGACAATCAGGCGAAAATGTCTCAAAATAGATTACTCCTTCTGTTTGTGTGAACCCTTTTGCTACCAACCTAATCTTATATCTCTCTATGCTCCCATATTCTTTACGCTTGATTTTGTAAACCCATTTACATCCTATAGGCTTATGTCCTCGAGGCAAAGTTGTGAGAATCCAAGTATTATTCTGCTCCAATGCTGCTTTTTCCAAGTTCATTGCTTCTTGCCATTTGGGATCCTGAACAGCCTTGTTGTAGCAACTTGGTTCAGTTTGAGCTGAAATAGAGAGAACAAAGTGCTTATGTGTGCTTGACAGTTTGTTATACGATAGTACTTCTGAGATAGGGTATTCTGTTTTAGGCTCATTCTCAGAAACTTCAGCTGAAGTTAGTAAATTGCAATGGTAATCTTGTAGGTAAGTTGGCGTCTTTGTAGGCCTGGAATGTCTTGTTGGTAGTGTATCAGTTTTTATTTGAGTAGGCTGTGAAATTCTTGGGTTTGCTATGGCAGGCTCTTAATTTTGGGTGGGGTTTGGTGTATCTGTTTGAGGTAACAGTGATGGGATAACACTTTCTGTTTCATCTAAACATGCGACTGATTGTGAATTTGAAATGTATTCGGTGATTTGTTAGAGTAGTAAAGTTCATTATATACAAGTAATAACTTGTACTATGAGGAAACAACAACTAAGAGAATAAACTAACTTGGCTAACAAATCCAAGCTTAATCTTGGAGATAAGCGCCATCTTGATCACACGCGGCCAACCGTGGTAATTGCTTCCATCTAACGGAGCTGAAACCAACACTAAAGCTTGATTCTCGCCGGGATGGACATAGTGAGGATCAGCCAGATCACTCGTCCGAGCAATGGCATCATTGACAGCCATTGATGAAGAAACTGAAATTGCGATTGAAGATGATGAAAGCTTAAAGCTTGAGAGAGTATTCAACTGACATCATGTAAAAAATGAAAAATGTATTTGGTGGTTTGTTATTGAGTAATCAAGTTCCTTATATACAAGTAATAGCATCTAAGAGAATAAACTAACTTGGCTAGCAAGTAAACAAAATTCTAATAGAATATAACAACCTAACTACTAACTGATTGCTGACTGAATTGAGCAATCACGTGCAAGCCACTTGACTGACGAAATTACATATCCTGGACCTACAATTAGTACAAAAATTGACGGTACAAAATTGTTACAAACATGCGTGGTAGTTGTTTATAGATATTGATAGTTGTTTTTTATTTTTTCACTAATAATAATATTAGTAGTGGTAGTCCATTTCATGGTACGCTTAAGGTTACATGTCAGAATAGTTTTAACACAAAAGACAAAGGGACAAAAACTGAAATGGGTAAGTTTATCGTGTGAAGAAAAGCACCATCAGCTAAACCCTTTGACGTTGTTTGTATTAAACTTATTTATTAAGTACTGCTGGTAACATCACCATGATATTTTTATCCAGATTTCATAACCTTATACATTAATTAATATTTAAATAAAGTACCTATCATGCATAATCCAACCCAAAAACCAATTCTGTAAAAGAAATGTAATGTGTCTGAGCCCGGGTTCGAACCGGGGACCTCTAGTGTGTGAGACTAGCGTGATAACCAACTACACCACCCAGACCGCCACTGGCCGAGATTTACAAAATTTATTCATAGCTTAAAATAACTGTATTGCCAAACGACAAAATCCCAAAGAAAAATTAAAGATTTATATTAATTTTCTATATTTTTCACGCACTATATTTCATGGTATATCAATGTTTGATCATAAAGAGAAAAACATTTGAGGAATGTATTGCATTATGAATTCACTTTAGGAGTGCTTACACAGAGGATAGTTTATATAGTCATGATTATTAAACTCTCGAGTTAACTCGTAAACTCTTACGAGTTTACGATTTCATTACATAAAACGAGTTAACACTCATGTAAACTCTTTTTTGGTAAACTCATGAGTTTAAGTAAATTCTTGATTTTACTAGCGAGTTTACGAGTTAAAATCTACCTACGAGTTTACGAGTTTACCTCAAGATGTATAAATTTGGTAACTCTTTTAGATACTTAGTTGACTTTGTGTGTGTTAGACAATATCTATTGAGTTTACTAAACCGATTTTATATATTTATTATAATTGAGCTATGTTTTATCAAACTATAAAGTAATACATGTACAGAATAAAATATGACATAACTAAATGTCATGCATTAAGGTATATTCTATGATATTTTTTTCATTTATTTTATTTTAAAGTTAACATTATTCAATGTCAATTATGAATACAAAATTTAATCATGTTTAGTTCCTAATTATATTACTTATAACATATATTTTTTACATATGTAAACTCTTACGAGTTTACGATTCGAGTTTGTTGAGCCTTCATGAGTTTACTTAAACTCTCTAGTTTAACAACCTTGTATAGAGCTACTTCTATTGTGATCTCAATAGGCACGTGCTCAATGAGCTAGATTAGTTATAACAAACTATAACTAATTCGTAACCGATTGTTTTTACTCTTCTACTTTGTTATTCCTATATCATTCCCTTATACCCCTTCAAACTGAGAGGTGGGGATGTGGCTACAAAAGTTTGGTCCTCAAATAAGGAAATTGAGGGGAGGAGTCTGCCTTGGTGAGAATATCAGTTGTCTGTTCATGAGAGGGAATGTGGGTGACAACAATTTTTTTGCAAACCACTTTTTCTTAAACAAAATGGAGATCCAGTTCAAAATGTTTGGATCGTTGATGAATTATAGAATTGGCAGTCATATGCACAACACTGAGGCTATCACAATAGATGTTAGGAATCCGTGTAAGTGGAATATGCAACTCAGATAACAAAGGATGACGCCAAGTTAACTCAGCACACCAGAGACGAGACTCTTGTATTCTTCTTCAATACTGCTTCTGGAAACTGAAGCTTGCTTCTTGGAGATCCAAGAGATGATGTTTCCAAGGAATGTGCAACAGCCTATCATCAGGATTGGAGCCCCAGTCTGCATCACAGAATGCATACAAGCCGAGATTGGAGGAAAGGGCTAATAATGATGCCAAGATCCCGAGTGCCTTTAAGATATCTGAGGATTTACTTCACAGCCTTCCAATGGCTCAACAAGGGTTGGTGCATAAATTGGTAGACCTTGTTAATTGAGTAAGAGATTTTAGGTCTTGTTATTGTTGCATATTTCAAAGCCCCCAAAAATGATCTATAGAGGGTGGGATCATTAAAAAAAAAATAAAAAAATCAGTGCCATGTTTGGATAATTTGAGCCTTGATGTCATTGAAGTTGGAAAGTCTTTACAATCCACCATTAAAGCCTTTGCAAGGAGATCAAAATTGTACTTTGGACAGATGAAGACAACCAAAGAATAGAAACTTTGTTTCTATGCCAAGAAAATACTAAAGGTTGCCAAGATCTTTTAAGGAGAAAGCAGTGTTAAGAGAGGAGATCAATTGTTGAACAACAGTGGCAAAACTTCCTATGATTACCACATCATCAACATAAACCAGAACATTACGAGTGAACTAACCAGTGACCTGAATGAATAATGAAGAATCGCACTTAGTAGATTTGAATCCAAGGGAGAGGAGAGCATTATGAAGTTTTTCAAACCACGCTCAAGGCGCTTGCTTCAAGCTCTATAAGGATTTATTTAATTTGCACACCAATTGACTGTTTTGAGCTTTGAAGCCAGCAGGCTATTGCATATACACAGTTTTATCAAGATCACCATTCAAAACGGCATTATTGAAGTCTATTTGCCTCAAATGCCACTTTCTAGAAATAACAATGGTAAGAATAACCCTCATAGTTGAAGTTTTGACAACTGGATTGAACATTTAATGGAAATCAAACCCCTCTTGTTGATGTAAACCTTTAGCAACTAACCTAGCCTTATATTTGTTAAGACTACCATATGAGTTATACTTGACCCCGAAACATACAATCAATTGGTTCTCTATTGGATGGAAGAGGAACCAGAGTACAAGTGTTATTCTTCATTAATGTTGCATACTTCTCTATCATGGCCTTGAACCAATTTGGATCTTGTAGGGCTTGATTCACTATTAGAGTTGCAGTGAGAGCCTTAGGCTTGGTGATGCCGTTCTTGGCTCTTGTTATCATAGGATGAATGTTGTGTGCTATTTTGGAGACTGTGTGAATGGTAGAAGGTGGTTGAGGCACCATAATATCAGGAAGATAGGAGGTAGGGGAAGAGGTTGTAGAAGTTTTTGTGAGTGGATGATGTTGTGTTGATGAGGATGTCCCAGTTGGAACAATTCTCGTGAGACCTATTAAGACAGATAGACTGTACAGGCAATGTGTGGGTTGCAACAAGTATATATGGATGTGTATATACATTAGGATCATTTAAGTCAACAACTTTAGTGATCAAGGGGAAAGTGTTCACAGTATCAGATGAACTTGATTGAGGCCTATGAGACCATGTAGGATAAGGAAAAAGGGCCTCATAAAAAACATGTCTAGAGAGATAAATTTTTCCTGATGGATAGAGACATTTATAGCTTGTGGCATTATTGCAATAACCAAGGAAGATGCATTGTTTAAACCTCAGAGATAATCTTTCTTCTCTGACATGGTCTAAGATAAGGATAGCAAGCACACCAAAAACTCATGAGGAATGTGTAATCTGGTGGTTTATTGAAGAGTGTTTAGTAAGGATAAATATTATTGAGGGTATGAGTAGGCATCAAATTGATTAAGTGGACAAAAGTAAGAAAAACTTCTTCCGAAAAATGCATAGAAAGAAAAGGATTAGCTAACAAACTAAGGCCTATTTCTACAATGTGTCTATGATTTCTCTCTACTATGCCTTGTTATTATGTGTATAGGGGCAAGCTAATCTGTGAGCTATACCACACTCATTGAGAAAATAAGTAAATTCTAGGTATTCTTTTGCGTTATCAATTTGAATGGCTTTGATTTTGTGACCTAGCTAATTTTCTATCAAAATTTTGAACTATTTAAAAATTGATAGAGCTTGAGATTTTTGCTAAGTGTGTAAATCCAAGTATGCTTACTATATGCATCTATGAAACTAATGTAATAACGTGAGCTAGATTTAGCAGCAAAGGATGTTGGACCCCAAATATCAGTATATAACAGTTCAAATGGCATAGTATAAGTTGATTAGGTAAGGCAAAGGGTAATTGATGCAATTTTCCAAGACAACAAGATTTACAAACATCAGAAATTTTATTCTCATCAGATTGTAGCTTACAAAATTGAAGTATTTGATTGACAATTTTGCTAAAGGGGTACCCTAACCTAGCATGCCACAAAAGAAAGCTACTATATTTACATGACCTAGCCTATGAGTGTGATAGGCTACCGATGCTCTAGAAGCACTTATTCAATTTTTAGAATTAGAAACACTGCTACTGGTTCAAGAAGAAGTTGCTGCAACAGATTTCAGATCATGAAAAACATATAAGCCATCTTTAATAGAACCTTGGAGAAATGTCTCCTTGGTGGCCTGTGATTTGACATAGCTGGCATCAGAATAGAACCCAAAGAAAACATTGTTCTCAAGAGCAAGTTAAGAAACACTGATTAATTCTTGGTCAAATTAGGCACATGCAATAAACTTCACAGAACAAAAGTTGTATTGTAAGGCTTAGAATAAATATTTGAATGACCTTGATGTAATATACGCATACCTGTGTCGTTGCCAATCCGAACCTGTTCATTCCCTTTGTAGTCACTCCTTGTGCTTAGAGTAGTTAGATCAGGACTTAAGTGATGTGAAGCTCCAAATTTGGGATACCAGAATGGATTATAAGCTTGTGACGAGGTCTGAATCGGAACTAGTGCACGCGAGGTGTTCACTATTAGAGGCTAATGCTAAGAAACCAGAGTACCAAGTCGTGCATGATGTTACAAGGAAGAAACTCCATGTTAGCCAGATTAAGGAGGCTAATAGAACGGATTGAACCGGTGATGACATTCATGAATTGTATGACCGAATTTTCCACAAAGTTGGTGTTGAGCACAGTTTTCGTTGCCGGGAGTGGATCTTCCTTGACCATAGCCACCTCTTCCAAATCTACCACCTCAACCACCACGATTCTGAGTTATAATGCCAAATCCTCTACCTCGAGAGCCTCAAAAATCAGATCCAGAGTTAGATCTTGATTCGTTGTTAGGATTATAGTGCCAAAGCAGACCTTGAGAGTAATGCCCTTGGATATGCGCATTGGATCCATTTCCAATGAGTTCCAGTTGATGATATTTTTTGATTTTGGATTCAACAACTAAGAGAAGAGCCTTAATCTCTTTAATTGAGTATGGATCAGTACGGGAAATGGTAGAGGTAATTATCGGCATGTAATCGGAAGGTAAACCATTAAGAATTGGTGCAATATGCTTTTCAACCTCAATCTTGGCACCAACGACAATAAGATGATCAATCAATTTCTTGATATCAATCAAATACTTGTTCATTGAGTTTCCCTTGCAAATGCTTCACAATTGTTCTTTCAGCTGCTGGATCTTCACTTGCGCTTGTGACACCAAAAAAATTTCAATTCTTTCCAAAACTTGATATGCGAAGGAGCAACCTACCATTTGCACTTTGACAGATTCAGATAGAGAAGCAATAAGCCACGAAAGGAGGACATTATCTTGTTTCCAATTTAGGAACTTAGGACTCTAAATATCAAATTCTGCATCGACTTCATTGAGATGCATATATGGAATTTGCTTCTTGACCAAGTGATGTTGAAGACAATTCCCTTTGATAGCTGCAAGAGCTTCTTGTTTCCACAGCAAATAGTTGTCATCAATTAGCTTGTAAGAAATTGGAGACGAACAAGTTGCTTCTGCCATAGATCAAATTTTGGAGCTCTATGATACCATATCAATGTTTGATCAGAGAAAGAAAAGCATTTGAGTAATGTATTGCATTATGAATTCACTTGAGGAGTGCTTACACAAAGTACAGTTTATATAGCTACTTCTATAGTGCTCTCAATAGGCACATGCTCTATGAGTTGAATTAGTTATAACAAACTATAATTAATTCCTAAATTGTTATTACTCTTCTGTTGTGTTATTCCTATAATATTCCCTTATATGGTACAAGACTATCAGTCTTTTATTGATGTGAAATAAACCCTCAAGAGGGTTAGGAGTAAAAGCTCTTACAATAAAGTTAGGTATCGCCAGCTTTTTAAAAAATCTGGTATTTTAATATATTTTTATGCAAAGTTTTAAAAATTGTATCTTAACACATTGTTCTTTAAAAAAAAAGGTGACACATTGTATCTAAACAAGGATTGGTCTAGTGGTGATACATTTAAAGTCATGCACTTGACGATATTTAGCTAAGTCATTAGTAAGGTAATAACTTGTTTTAATGTAATTCTAAGGATAGTAAATATGCTTGTAAATGGCTTAGTCCCCTTTTTTTTCCCCATATTGCATAGTTATTTTTGAGATAATGTTGATCTTCAATTTGATTGTGGAATAAAGTCATTATACTAAATATTGATTTTGGTTGTATTTTGAGGATGTGGTGCAAAAATGAGAGAGCTATGAGTGAGTATAGGTTAGATTGAGATTTTAGGGTTTAATAATGGGAAAACAGGGGAAAAATTAAGGATTAAGACTTTTTTTTGACCAATTTTAAAAATTATAAGACTAATTTGAATCAAAATTTTGTCATGCCACCTCAGATGTTACGTAAAAATGCTTACATGCCATTTATTTTGAGACATAAGCGAAAAAAGTGATGTCACACTAATAGAAATTGAGCAAAAGACTAACTTGACTCATGGTCTATACTTTCAAAGGCTAAATAGGGTTATTTTGAAATTTAAGAATAAAAGTAACTCACGTGACATTTTCAGACATTAAAATGAGTATTTTTCGATTCAAATATCATTGTGACTAATGTAATTTTTAAAGTACAAAAAACAAAAATCAATCCAAACGCACCCTATTATATATTGAGGAGAAAAATCATCTTAGTTTAAGGTCATGCTTGCGAATTTATCATGCACACAAATATATTAATAAATAATTAACTAATGTAATTTAAAAATAAAATTAGACTATAATCATGACAAAGAGAAATCATTAAACAATATCCTCCCAACTATATCATTAAAAACTAGTTAAAGTAAGAAAATATTTTACTTAGCTAAGTTAATATTTGCATAGTTTTAATGCAAAGTTTCGTGAAATTCTACTTTCTGCGAGTAATAAAGGGTTAATTATGTTTGTAATCCCTGAAATTACAAATTTTGTATTTTATTCTTGAAAAAAATTTGTCAGGAAATCATCCGTGAAATTTTTTTTTGGTAAGATATAGTGTTTGTCGTCAAGTTGGGGCACCACAGTTAACTTGGCCACGTGTCCACATAAAATTGACGCATGACATTACACGTGATCTACCAACTATCGTTAACAGCTCAACTTGACAACCTGGACTAACTCTTAAAAAAATTCTTAAATTAAAACACAAAATTTATAATTTTTTAAGAATTAAAAAAATATTTAACCCAATAATAAACCATAATTACGGTTGAAAGTCTCTTTGAACTATGCTACATTACAGACAGATGTAGTTTTGAAATATGATTAGCACTTATTAATCCACCAAAATCGTAGAGTCCATATATTGACCAAAAAAATTGAGAAATTTAATTATTAATTAAATTTTAATACATTGTGAACATACATTATGTACAATAATTTAGTTATATATAATTTTTTATAATTATTTAATTATATATTATTACAAGAACAAAAATTTAGCTTTTTCTTTTTTCCATTTTGGTGAACTCAGAAACTTACATTTTAGTATCACTACCTCAAAGTCATGCTTTTAATAATATATCAAAATTAATTTCTTTAATTTTAAGAAAGAAACATTTGAACATTCAGAGAATGATCTTCTAAAATAAGATCTCTCACTTCAAACTAAAGTGAGATTCCTACTTTAAAAAGTAAAATAAAAATTTTCACAATTAAATTAATAAAATAAAAATAAAACTTACTTTTCACTTTTATTCGTCTAATAGTAAGATTTATCACTTTATCATCTAATATGAGATATCTCATTTTATAATCTTCTAAAGTAAGAAATGTCACTTTAAAAATCACTTTTATGATCCAAATCCAAAAAATACTTATCAAATCTAATTAATTTTAGCATTCAATCCATCGCCCACCATTCCATTCCATTTTATTTTATTTTTTCACTTCTACCAAATATCCAATTCACTTTTAAGAATTTGAACAGTCAAATATAAAGGGCATATTAGCAAATTTTGAACGAATCATCTATTGCCTCCTTTCTCGGCAGGGATCCTCAAGGTCCTACCGTTTAATTTACGCATTTGCCCTCCATTTATTGAAGATAAAATCATGTTAATCACCATGGATCAAAAGAGAAATAACAAGGCCTTCCTTACCATAGTCAAATTTATTTTAGACAATCATTTGGGGAACATCATTTTAGGACAATCTGTCACATTATGTTCTCTTCTAACCACCTTTTGAGGGTAAATAAGACCACTTAGGTCTTGGGAACGAATCCTCTCTCGTGTTGATTCTCTTATCATTAGTATTTTTCTTGTTTATGCCATGCATGTGTTTCACATTTTCAATTAATGATGAGAAATCACACGTGACTAACAAGGTCACGTAAAAAATCCACACGACAAGATCCATTCTTCTTAGGTCTCTAATCATACTTTAGAACAATGTTACTAACAGGAGAGAATCTTTAAACCAGGCAACCAAAAATGAAGGAAAAAAAGGAACCCCATGTCCTGTGCATTTTCAGCTATTCACAACTTAGATTTGATGCCTGAGTTTGGGGATTTAACTGTCCTCATCAGACCTTCTTGAATCAATGATACAAGGAGCTGAAAATCAACAAATGTAACCCAGTAAAACAAAGTTGACCCAGGGAAAGAGGGAGAATCCTAGGCTGGAAAAAAAGAAGTGAAAATTGCACAACGCGAGGAAGGAGTGAGGTACTGGATGAAGAGAAGTAATCCCTTACCTCTCCCTTCTGACTGAACATGTAACCTGAGACAAAGCCACGTGCATTGGAGGCACTAGGAGTAAAAATCTGTAGACAAATTGGATGTACTAAGAACTTAAATAATAGTGTTACAAAAGCAGGTATATATATCTTCATATTTGGAAAAATTAACCACTTAACTAGATAATGATATTCAGAGTGGTTGATGAGTAACTATGGATACTTTACTATCTGAGTAGTTAATTGTTCCTTAGGAAATTACTTTAACAACAATCATTTTAACTTTCTCGAAATTGAACGTGTGAAACAATAACTGAACACTTTTTGACACTCACCACAAACAGTATCCAGTCATCAGCTCTTAGAAGGCGATGAAACCACATCCTGAAATAAAAATCGTAAAAAGCATTGAACAGAAAGCAAGAAGGAAATTCATAGCTTGAAAACATGTTAGGTATGCCTCACATGTTATGATGTTAATATATAAATTACTTATAATACAACCAATAGGACTCAGAAACCTACGAGTGGTCCAGACTCACAGCACGTGCCTTTAAGCCCTTCCGACGGTGGGGATTCATACTTACTTGAAGAAATATTAGATCGGAAGCATATGCCACCACACACCTGCAAAAACCAGATATGTAGCTTGTTAAATATAAAACCTTTCATAGGCTTAAGCTTTTGGAAATTTTGGTCCTTAAAATAGTATTAGAGCCTCTAATCCTAAGTGGTCACAAGTTCAATCCTTATCAACCCCATTCTTTCATATGGAATTTGAACGTCAGTACAAGGAAAAATGATTTTGTGCATTATCAACGCTTTAGGCCCAAAGCCCTCTTGCTTGAAGGGTGGTATTAGAATTAGATCATTCGTGTACCCAATAAGCATAAGCTTTCGGAAAAGTTAACCCCTTGACACATGTTCAAAATAGATGCATTGATACAACCAATCAAGGTTTCAGCAATCTCCATCTTCAAAAACTCTTAAGCTAGTTATTTCTCAGGACAAAAGTGTTCCAGAGACAGCACACAGATTTTAACACAACTTAAAACTGTTAGTAGCTCCAAAATTAATTTGACATCAATGCACTAGGCGCCAAGGGAAGCAAGCATTGACTCATCAGCAAAAGCCTTCCTAGTTCAAGCATTTGTCAGTTTGGCTAAACCAATACCAGACATGTATCTAATAATCAACAGAAGAAAAGTACCTATGCAAGGCCTGGTCATCTGAAAGTTTCCCCTTTGCTCTAAACCAGTATCTCAAACTGTAAAAACATTTTTAAAAAATTACATAATATTTAGCATTAAAAACTCCAGACGGTAAGGCTAACCTGGAAGTGGTGCACCCATCCCTCCAGATCTTTCTTACCAAAAATAGCATAAAAGACCAGTATAAATGTCAGCAAAAAAGAGCACAAGGCTAACTTCGGAGGAGATTTGGTCTGATTTGTTGAAGTTTTAGGTTCACAGAACCGTATCTCTATGGGCCATGGAATGAATTCAGTTGTAGCAACCTTGTTCCGGTAAGTTCTGAAGCAACAAATTTGTCATTATGGCACGGAAAATTATCAAATATCATACACACTATCTAGAGCTATAAAAAGATAACAAGAAGCATATAGAACTCTATTGCAATGAACAGAATATGCCTGACAACATATCTTACCTAGGAAGACGAGGGTCAGTAAGACGTTCCTCCCGTAACTCTTCCATTGACAGAAGCTATAACAGATATCAAAACTTAATGTAAAATCCACAACAGGAATTTGAAAATTCTTGATGAATATAAGCTTGCTGCTTGCCTTAACTGGAGTAGGGACAGATGGCATAGCCACTTCCTGGTGTTCAAATCCTAATTCTTCTTTCTGTAGAATTACCATAAGAACTTAGTTAAATGTGCTCTGGAAGTTAGAGTGGGATTCCTCAACTAGAGTTAGAGCATAAAAAAGAACATATATTAGTCAAAGTGATAACAGTCTGAATACGAAGTTGATATAGCATCAATGTACCCAATCCTAGCGATAATAAAGCCTATGTGCCATATTCCAAGTCAATATGATATAGGCGGTTTCTCACTTACCCCACGGGTAAATACCCCATGTTACTTAATTTATTCATTTTTATAATTTTTACAACTAAATTTATCGATTTTTGTTATCATTTTATGATCATATATGACATATTAATAAATTATATGATCTAATGTGATAAATTAATACTTTTCAATACAATATTTGTAGAGAGGTGCATCACAAGCTCAAATGGTCTACAAATCTCTAAACCGCTTATAAGTTGGCTCTTTCAATTATTTGACTAATGAAAAGTTTTTTACATTCATATAAACATGAAATAATAACAAAAATCGATGAATTTAATTGTAAAAGTTATTAAAAATGGATCAATTAAGTAGCATGGGGTATTTACCCCATAGGGTAGGTAAGAAACCACCATATAATAACTCATTTTGTGCCAAAATTATAGAAGGGATCCTCTTTTGCAACTGGGTTTTATCATCAAACAAGAGATTAGGTCTCCCTGTTTTTCTATCCCAAAAAGAGAGAGAGAGAGAGAGAGATTAGGCCTTCCTGTAATTAATGAATTGGATGTTATATGGTTGCCACTGTCCTAGATGATCCTCCCTCGAAATGGGTTTTATATATCTTTTAATTCCAGCGCTACTAGTCCAAAATAATAATCTGAACACAAATGCTTGTGCTTGATCTTGGATCTCAGTTATTGTAGAGAATATTCATTAAGAATGATAAGGAAAATATGTATGAAACAGAGAGAACAAGCATTACATGGCCAGATTCTAAATAAACTAAAAACTTAATGAACATTTATATTATTCCAAGCCAGGAAAATTAATATTACTTGAAATGAAGCCATCAGAGTGAAAATGATAGTTCCCTTTTGAATTGCATCCACTCTCCTTGTAGCAAAGCTCTTCCCCTCACGGAGACGGAAAACTTGATATATAATTGGCACTGGAAAGGAAAGTTTGAATTGAACCATGTATAAATTATAATTTCTTTTCTATTATTAGCAAACAAACAAAAGAATCAGCAGTATACATAACATAGTAAGCGTATGATGATAATGGAAAGCATATATTATATTTTCTAATATTATAAAGAAAACATGACATGGTCAGATAGATGAACTGTCATCTTAAAAGAAAGAAACTTTGGAAGATGAAAGTATAGAAAGTCATTGTTAAGCCTAACTTATGGATTATTTAGAGAACCCTAGGACCCACAACTATTGAGAACAACTTTATTAGAAATTGAGAACAAAATATTAAAGTTACTTAACAGCAGTACTGCTATTTGATATGGTTAGATAGATGATTATGCTCTATAAATCGACTACCTGTTTTTTATGCTTCATCTTATTTGTTGGTGCAAAACATTCATGCGAAAGATAAACAGTTAAAAGATATATACCAAAATAAATATGCACTCTAGTAAAGAGAAGCAGGGGAGTAATGTAAAATCATTAATAAAATAGGAGAAAACTTGCTGACACAAAACAACGTAACAGGTACACCAAGAAAAGAAAATGAATTTCAAGTTAGGAAAGAGGTAAAACAGAAAAGATAGTTACATCAGATCATTGTCAAGAAAGTTCAGATAAAACAAGCTTACTGTTAAAATCCCCTACAAGAAGAAAATAGGCATGCAAGCTATGAACAATTTTAAGACAATCAACAGATTTTGATGCTGCAGCCAGTGCCTGCATGTCACACATTATCTCGTCAGCAGTCTACGCCTAAAAGATGCTACTGGCAAGAGTATGTTGTAATATGAAGAAGATAAAGTAGTTTTACCATACCTGTCCAACCATCTGTCCCCCAAACACCTTCCCAAATTTTGGAGCATCTAGAGGGGTGATTCCTCGGAAGATATCTACCTTCCAATGATAAAGAAAAGAAAGATATAAGCTGAATTATGGTTACATAGCATGTTACTACTCAGGGTGTGTTTGGTTTGGGGTAAATATGAGGGATAAGTTTTCATGGATGAGGTTAACGTGTAATTACATGACACACAAACCTCGTCCATGAAAACTTCTCCCCCAATCCCCCCCCCAAACCAAACACACCCTTAATATCAAAGATAAACCAGGATAACCACATCTGACTAGTTTCTTTTTTCCTTCTCTTCTAGCATATATGCTAAGAGCACCTCTATAGGTTCCAAATGCAATATATTCTCCACAGGTGAGCATGTATCATGAGAATGTTCTGCACTCCAGATAGACTTTGGCTGCAGCAGTGTCGTGTGTTCATGGGGTAGCACTAAGCATGACAGCTGCAACAGCAAACAAAAAATAGCCGCAAGTGAATTAAAAACAAAAACCATTTTATTTAAAAATGTATCAATGGTGTTCATCAATTCAACCTGAGGGTTGACATTGGAAAGCAGTAGGACAAGGAACTTAAAATGGCACCTTAGTCAAAGCTACGACATCAGCATGATGAACTGCATTTGCTAAACCTGCAACTTGTAGTGCACATTAGTCATCAAGTCAAGGTCATATCTCTAGTAACTTTAATAAAAGAATAAAACCACAGACAGATAACTAATTCAAAAAGTAATGAGCATGACTTTTTCATAGCGGTAAAACCTCATTTTTGTGATAAGAGAATTTGAACCAATTCCCTTAATTCCAAAGCAGCAGTATAATATAATTAAGAATAACTAAAACCATGATGATACAAACTACCCTATGAGCCTATAGCTTAGAGGATGAAAGGAAAACACTTAATACAAGAGTGTAATTTTGAAGCAAAACTGCAAGAGAATGAAGTTAATTACCAAAACCAAAATAGTCATATCTTTTCAATAGAAACTCTGGATGGTTTTCATCATCGGCACTAACAGATCCAACAACCTCAGCCTGCAAGCCATGAAGCTGAACTTTCAGTACAAAACTGCCAAAATCCGAGACATAATGCTAATTAAACAAACTCTTCACAACCTCCTTCACCATCATTAGGTTTTACACTACATCACTACAAGCAATCTAATGACTGTTGTATACTGCTATTGTTTCTCTAAATTTTGTACATCCTAGTATTCTGTCAATTCTGACAACATGGCATGAAAAATAAGCATACCTCTCCTTCAAATATGAAGTAAAGACCATCCGCAGGTTCACCCTCACGAACAACATACTCTCCTGGCTCTACACAAGAACCCATCATTCAATAATTAAAAACACAAAACCAATGCCTTTACTATTCTATCAACCATATTTCCTCTAAATGAATGAAACATCCCTTCCAAGTTCTAACAGGTTATTGAAATTCAGAAAATCATATTTTTTTTTCTTAAAATGCTCCAAACAACATCAAATTATAGACATGATTTATGATAGAAGGCAACTTGATAAGTGACAACTAGAGACAGAGAGAAACCAAGAATAGGCGAGCGAAACCATTAAGAAAGATTTCGATTTTAATGGTATAACTATAGACATGGTTTATGATAGGAAACTATGACATAGTCAGATTGATGTAGCCGACCTCAGTTAGCGGGACAAGGTTTGGTTCTTGTAGTTTTACTCTAAACATAAAATTAGAATGCTACCACTATATACAAAACACTCCATACAAATTTCAACATAATCCATATATAGCATTAAGTCCAATTAAAGGAAAAGAAAAATGTGGTCAAATTCTCAAAACTCAAATCAATCGCATTACCATAGCGTTTGAAAACCACAAGTTGACATATCTTCCTCACGGACGAGCCTGGAAGCCTCTGTAGCAGAGGAACACAGCCGAGGAACTCAAACACTGCAGGATCAAACAGATGCAACCAATCCTAAACATCCGAATAGATAAATGATAAAATAAAATAAAATTCATAGCTCATCGTCTCATCGCCCTGTTTGGTTACTGAGAAATCGCCCGATAATAATCAAATGAAAGAGCAAAGACGGTGATTCTTCTTATTTTTTTTCTTGTCGGAAGATTTTCTCTGAATCCAAAAAGGGATTTTCTCAGCATCCAAACAGAGATTTTCTCGGTATCCAAAAAGAGATTTGCTCAGACAGAGCATCTCACCTTCTTCTTCCTTGGCCATTAAGCTGGGTGATCAGCGGGGATCCAAGGAAAGAAAGTTTGATATACTGATTATGCTTGAGGAGGAAGAGGTTCTATCAAGTGTGTGGCAGTGTACGGTTAAAATCATGGACACGCAGGTGTTTGGCCATTCGGAACTCTGGCTTTTCCAAACATTGAGACTCTCAGGTCCACGTGAACAAAAAGTTACACGTGTGTGAAATCGGCACGATGATGACCCGGGTTGAATTGAAAAATAAAAAGTTCTTCCATATATATGAGTGCCACGGGGAAAACACTATTAAATGGAATATGTTTTTTTTCCTTTTAATAACTTAAAATTTGTTAATTTTTGTATAACTCACGCATTATAATGTGTTTTCTCTAAAAAAAAATTTCGTATTCTTTATATTTTCTCACTTCTTCCCCAATCTCTCATCATATTTTTTGTTTTCATCTCATTTTTTATGAATGCAAGAGTTTTTATTTTCGTTTTTATCATATTTATTACTTTTTATTTTTTAAATGTTTGTTCATGTGTGTAAGAAAATTTGTGGATATTTGTTTAAAAGTTTGTGCATGTATAGAAAAATTTGTACATTCTTGTTCAAAAGTTTGTGCATGTATAGAAAAGTTTTTCTTCATTTTTGTTTACATTTTGGTCATATTTTTTTGTTTTTAGTTGTTAAAAAGTTTGTAGATATGTTTTAAAGTGTCTGCGCATGGTAAAGAGTGAGTGCAAGAGCTTAGAGTGTAAGTGGAGAGATGGAAAGAGAGTGTGATATTTACTTTTCACTATTTAATACGTCACAGATCCAGTTTGATTTGGTTTCGTATTTGAAAATATTTGTGCATGTATATATAAAAGTTTGTACACTTATTGTCACTGTCTAGATCATAGGTTAACATCATAGTTGATAGCATTTAGATTGTTCACCTAACATTACTCATATTAAATTTAGTGAAGTCAAAAAGCAAATGAGTATACATCTTGAACAAGAAAACTCTTTAGTTGATTTTTTACATTCCCAATTAAGATTATTGGTAATCTTTTGAAAAGATTATCACTTTTAAAATTGTCTAATAATAATAATAACAACAACAACAACTAGTTGATGTGTTGTGGTGTTGGCAATAGTTGCAGTGGTGATGGCAAGAGTTGTGGAGTCGAAAGAGTATCGGCGACAGTGACAGCAATGGTTGGTGGTAGTGGTAGTGATGGTAGTGATGGTTGTGGTGGTGGGTAGTGGTGACCACGGCAGCGACGGTGATAGTGGTGGTGGCACGATACCTCATAAATAATAAATACAAATAACACAACTTTTATATCTATACTCGATTCATTTATTTTATTCTGACAAAATATTTAGAAGCATGTTATATGAACAAAAATAATCAAGACTCATGTTTAAACTCACTCCAGATCTACCCTCCAAATGAAAGAGACTTTTTAATTAAATATTTTTTTTCTTTTATCAATTTTTAACACATCTTAAATGTACGTACACGGTGTCTAATACCGATAAATACATATAACATTTTCCAAATATTTAAGCCTTCTAAGCTTGTACAACTAATTCGCAATTCAAATATTCATTTTCTTTATCCGTTGTATTTCGCTTCTTCCAATATATTGCATATATCCAAAACCAATTATTCCTTAATGGGATCCATAAGATTTTTTATAAAAAAAAAATTTATAAAATTAAAATCATCAGAAGTTCATTGGCCTCGTAAAAACCACTTCCCTTTCATTGTATTGCAGTAATCTTAAGTACACGTAGTGGATACAATCATAGAGATGATATACAGAGTGGATGGCAAGAATTCTGCAAAAGGATGAACAGGAAAAGATATGCAGAAGTGTATGTAGTTTTAGAATAATTTTATTCATATATAATTAATTAGGCAGTCGGGTAAGATGCTTGCATTGCTATGCCACAAAGTCCTTCTGCAGCATCTACACCTCTTTGCATTCTAATGTACCCTTCTTCACCCCACTCGGATCCCCATGAGTTTTTAACCAACCAATACTTAGTTCCATCACCACTAACTCCATAACCCACAGCAGTGACACCATGATCCAACTCAGTGCCACAGCTACCAGTGAAGACACCACTTTTATAAAATTGAAAATCAGAGCCACTGGCATCAATGGCCACCGAAACAGGTTGATTAGCCACAGCATTTTGCAGTGCCTGCTCGCTGTTGGCGGGGACATCTTCATACCCTGTAATGGTAGCTGCGTCATTGGCTGCTGCTTTTGCATTGCATGTTCCATCAGCACCCTGATAGGGGTAATTGGCTTCGGTGGTTAATCCACCATTTTTTATGATGAATTTGAAGGCATCATCCATTAGGCCACCCTCACAGCCTTGGCTTACACCTTTTGTATCACAGTCAACAAGCTCTTGTTCAGACAAAGAGATTAACTTTCCAGTCTTCAACTTATTGATTCCTTCCGTAGCTGCAACAGCAGAAAATGCCCAACAACATCCTACAGGGTAAATTAAGTTAAAATAGTGTCAAATGACAATTCAATCTTGACTTTGAGATTAATGACTTATCAGTCACTTACCACATTGGCCTTGGTTCTTGATGGGTGTCACTGCTCCTTTTTGTCTCCAGTCCACAGTGGTTGGTACTGCAGTCACATTTTGGTACTTAAAAGTGGACGTCCTTGTGATTGAGGAACACATGTGACCCTTGAATCTATTTCTTGATGATATGAACTCCTCGTTTGTGAGGTCTGCAAACTGGTTAAGGCCTAGCTTGTAAGGTTTGTTGCCAGCATTGTTAAAAGTTTCAATGTAATTCACGTTTTCCTTAAATATGCTGAAACGCCTTTCCCTTTCTTGGGAGTCCTTATAGACTTTGTTGTAGCTAGCCATCCATTGCTCATGCCTCTCATACATGGAAGCATCTTGGAGAGTCCGAGATGTGACTTGGATAGCCATGAATCCCAAGCAAAAAAGCAAAGCCAATGAAATATGATTGAATTGAATTTTGGCAACCATCGTGACTATTGCAGTGTGGCAATGGGAACAACTACTTGAGGGTGGCTAAAGAAATGTTAGAAAAGGTGTTGTGTTGGTACTCAAGATAGTTTGTGGTACTTATAGGTAAGTTCACGTTGAATTGTACCAAAATACGTTTCTCGTCTACGTACCTGTGAGAATTTGTTGATTAGGACTTGTTTACCCAGGACAAATTACATGTCAAGCCTAACGTAGTGGCTACATATGTTGCTAGTCTACGTTACGGCAAAATGCCAAGCTAAAATTCAAAACAAGCCATGTTAGTAGATATAATTTACAAAGATTTGGTAAGTGATGCTATATAATACCCCAAAAAAATAGTGATGCTATATATGCTACCTATGCCCTCTATAAGTGGACAAAGGTATGTAACATATTATGCATGGATGGACAAAAGTATGGGGCGTATCATCCATGGACCATGACGGTGAGAACTTAGTATTATAGTATATCATATGAAGGCCACTTCATATCAGGAGTGAAATTCGTCGTGGCTAACACAAGCTCTATGAGTTGCACAATGATGTATGGACAAATTTTACATCCAGGTTCTAATGAGGGTTGTTTGATTAAAAAGGAAAAAAGGAAAAGAAAGAAAGAAAGAAAAATAGCTAAACCTAACTACTACTACTTGGCCATAAACTAGTATCTGTTGCAGCAAATGACTATCTTATTCCTCTATTCTGAATTTCTGTAACAGGCTACCCCAACCATTTCATAGGGGAAACTAAAAATAATACAAATTCTACAAGATTCTCTTTCCAGCTTGCTATACCTGAAGATCAAGAACAGCTTCCCCTGCAGGCAGAAAAATTGGCATCATTAACCCAGAAGCATTGCCTTAATCAAAGTGCATTCAATGAGCAAAGAACAGCAACTTTTGTAAAGTTCAATATTTCTTATTAACTGATACATAGACTCACTTGATACTCTATGACATAAAATGATTCTAATCAGATAAAAGGCTGATGCAATGAGTAGATGTAAGAAATCGAGTGTTGTGCGTGCAATTCATGTGGGTCAAAGCACACTATCATCAAGTACCAAATTCCGGGGTTCAATATATACTCTTCAAAAGAAATTTGGGTCTATAGAATTATGCTGATTGGACTATAGAGAATGGAGAGAAAAAATAGTCCACTATGACACGTGAGATCATTCAATTAAGGCCAGAAGAAAGGTGCTATTTTCTTTCCTTAATAATCCACAAAACAACAAGAGCCTAAAGTTACATTTAAAACTTTCTTCATCAACTTACCATGCATCCTCTTGAGAAATCGTTCAAACTCTAAGAAGTTTTGCCGTTCCATAAGTAACGGACTAAGCCTTAGGTAAGTGAAGGATGAAAAATGCCTTCCATCTGGATCATTCGCGGGCTTGGCGCTGTCCAAAACCTTGTTATAGCTAAGTCTGTTTAGGCAAGGAAGGGCATTCTCACCAGCAACTGGGAGGCCAAGATCCCACCCCGCATTCAAAACCTGCAATACACAATCAGGATTGTACACTTTAGAATATACAATACATCTTTAACTCTACAACAGAGATCTAAGTGCCTCAAATTTTTCTATTTATTATAATAGACTGAGAAAGATAACTTGTTCTTAAATGTTCTTCACATTCACAATGAAATTGCTTATATAGTAAACCAATCAGATAGCCACACATTAAAGTATAGGCATGGATGAGATACGTACTTGCCAGACTAATCCCTCAGGGTCGGCAAATGTATCTGGAAAGACCTCATGCTGGTTCAATGTGTGCAAGTCAGCACAAGCGATGTTTAAGCTAACTCCATTTCCCTTTAACATTGCCATAATTGTAGCATAGCCATCACGGTTGCATGGGTTATAATACCCAGCAGTTAATTCAGCAGGATGACTAGCAGTCCTGTACCACCAGTAAATACTTGACAGCTGTACAGAAATTACAATATATATCAGACTGTGAGGGCACAAACCATGCTCACACCCACAAAAACTAAAAACATGTGCCTACAAATGAAAACTCCAAGTCGAAAAGGACAAGCATTAATTTTCAGTTAACCTCATTTTTTTTGGCGCTTTGTGCAGAAAATGCTATTGTTTTCTGGTAGTTGTAGATGAAAATGTATTACTTAGGAATCAGTCCATTAAAGATACTTCCTTGGTCAGTGGTAAATAAATCACTCTGGAGAACTCAAGTCTATACATTAAGTGTTGCTTTTTGTGAAGACTTTCAAGAATTAGATTTCCTGAACATATTTTGAGGAGAAAATAGGTCATCAGAAATTATTTTCTAAAGTCATGTTGTTTTTATATGCAACAACTGATGCTTTAGAGCGTTGAAAATTAATACAACACAGATAGACTAGGACTGCATCAATCATGCAATTTCTTAGGTTTCTAGGAAAAAATAAGTAAGGTTCTCAACTTCTTATGCAGAAGAATCAAAGAAGCTTTTTTAAATTTAGATTACAGTTTCTTCAAATTATGATTTTCTTTATCATTAACTTACCTTTGCAGCAATGCAAGATCCCTCAAAAGCTAATTTTGCCAGGGAAAGTACCCGGTTTCCATGATCAACTAAAACCTGAGAGTACCAGCTAAGAAAAAACCTGCCATAGAAGCTATCATAATCACCCCCATCACAAAAGAAACCTGTTCCGTGTGGCTGAGAATTGTAGGTACCCGCATTATCTGGCCCTCGAGCCCAAATAGAGTGCCCCCGTGCTTCTGCTGCTTTCTTAAGACTTTTCAACATGTATTGATCATAGCACTGCCCAGAAAGTAAGAAACAATGATGAACAAAGTGAAGGAAAAGATTGATCAGGCTTATGCATAGCCAAAGGATAACAGCAAGAATAAGTAAACAAGACATGCCAGCCAGAATGATCCACACGGTGAGGGTAATACTCTGGCAGCAAACAATTATCAATGTACAGTTTTTGCCACTATTTGGTGCATTTGGCTAGAATGCAACTACAATTTTTCAGACAGTCATATTTTGTGGGAGAAGATTAGGCATTTATCATTTTGTTGGTGCAAAGCTCACAATCTGTTTAGAGGATTCTCCCTCGCAGATATTTTGAGAGACTAAAAAGCTTTACTCTATTGATAGCTTTTATAATTTTTGGTTTTGTTGTTGTCTCTTTATTGAGGATTTCTTATCCTCTTACTTTCTGTAATTCTCTTCTCGACTTAATGAAATTCTTCTTTTATCCAAAAATAAAAATTTATCACCCACCTGTTAGTTTTACTCGTGTATTATTACTAATAGTATTACTATTTAGGTAGAAAGGAAATTTTTTTAATGAGAGAGAAAAGTAGAAAGAGAGAGGATGCAGTATCCTCACAAGAAAAAGGGAAAAGAAAACAAGCAAGTCTAGAGAGATTTTGCCACGTAAGAAGGCATGTCAAACTCCAAGCATGTATACCAAACAAACACCTCTACACAGACCATTTCTAGTAAACCACAGCACTAAGAAGGTAACCCTATCCCAAATGTTGTCTGAAGATGAAGTACCCTTGAAATTTGAACATTCCTTTCCAGCCAAAGACAACATAGAATAGCAAAAACTGAACATTGCCACAGAATCTTAGCCTGTTTATGAATCCCAAAGCCTCTGAGAATTTAGTAAAAAGAAACTGATGCACGTACTTAGGCAAACCCAGTTTTATTCACAAATCTCTCGAAGCTTATTCTGAAGATATACTTTCTGGTATTATTCAGCATTTAACACCACCAAGCTAAAAGTTATCCCTTGATATCAATAAAGGTTGAATGGTCCTAAGACCAAATGTCAAGAGAAAAAGAATTGAAGATAGCAAATAGCACAAAACAATTTCTTCCAAGTCATGAAATGTCAATGTAGAAGGAATATCTTTTTTTTTTTGGGGGGGGGGGGGGGGTTCAACAATATATAATTTGCTTACATGAAAGGATTTATATAAACAAAGATGTTTGAGCAAAAAAAGCAATTGTAATGAAAAAACTAATCCAAAAATTGGCAGATTTAGATTACTAAAACTATAATACAAATTAAGGAAATAATTACCTGGAACTCACCAATACCAGGATATCTCCAACCATGCTTTACAGGACAAGATGGGTATCTTAGCTCTCCACATGGACCCAGTCCAACTTCAATCATGGAGATGAAACCATCCTCGAAATACTCATCAAACTCTACCCGGAAACTTCTCATGAAATCAAAATATACCTACAAAATTGCACAATATGCAAACTACATGCCTTAGTTTTATCATCATAAAATAAAAAAGAAACTCTGCGACCCACCCTTTCCCCAAAAATCATCTATAATTCAGACTGACTTGTTCCAAAGAAAGGTGATTCAAGAGTAACACCTTAGGATGGCTTAACACTTTCCATGACAACATGACTTGATTTAATAATTACTTCATCTTTGGTTGAAGAATGTCCACATAGATGTGGCTTTGTCATTAAACGTATTCAAAAGCCATTTCTTACTAATTGCAGTCAATAATAACAATTTTGCATCAACAAAACCTTTCTCACTAGGTAGAGTCGGTTATATGGATCAAACGAAGTTGTTGTTAATATGTAGAATATAATAATAGTAATAATAATAATAACAACAACAATTATCCTGATCATCTCAACATGAAGAATTACCTCTAAAGCAGTCCGACCTCGTAAAACTCGTTCCTTATCTATTCCCCAAGAAAGACATTCAGGGTTGTGTCTTCCCTCTCTATCAGTGAAAAAAATGTCAGGATTGGTCCTACCAATTTCAGCAACCCAATGGGGCAGCGGAATGCAAACATCATCACCAAAATTGCCTCCACATTCATGAAAAGACATCACAACCTGGGGAAGTTTCAGCAGGACAAGTCACTGCCTAAGCCAGATTGCAGCAAGAGAGCAACCCATAATGATTAAAGTAGCTTACGAAACTTACCTGCAGCTTAAGCTTAAGCTCACGAACCATTTGAAAGAGTCTCTTGTAACCATTCCAATTATACTCTTGCGGAGCATGCGCCTCAACTATTCCCCACCAACAATCAACCATAACGCCATCAACGTTTACTGATTTCAACACCTTCAGCTGCTTCAATAGACCATCCGGATCAACAAGTTCACACTTTATATTGATCACACCCAACTGTCAACAATATAGAAAGAATATGCTTACTGAATGCAAATCGAGATTACAGATAATTTCCGAGAAAAAAAAACACATTAGTTTCTCTCCTTTCTTTTAATTATTATAATTTTTTTCCAAAACAATATACTTCGAATGAGATATACGAAGTAAAGCTACTTGCTACATGTTAAGATACCAAGAAATAGAACTTCAATAAAATAATGAAAAAGAAGGGCAAAATCCAGAAAGTATAGCTTACCGGTAACATCACGTAAACTGGAACATATGGGGTGCCAGCCAAATCGCGCTCAGATAATCTGGGGGGCATGTCAACAATCTGCAAAGGAGAAGAAGGTATAAAAGCAATGCCAAGCGGCCTGCTAAAGGCACCATACTGAAATTATATGCAAAACAAAAAGGATGGTCATTCTCTTTAGGATAATTGTTTATCATGGGGCATCATTTCAAGCTTCATAACTAAGGGTAAAAGTCAAGGAGATTACCGAAGGGGACAATAGGGTCACAACATAACAGCACCCACAAAATTCACAAGCAAGTAAAATGTTAGGCTTTTAATACGTAATTATGTAATCGTTAAAGGCCGCTATTATTTAAAAGCCTTTGCTTCAAACATGCATGAATGATGATTTGGAGCGAATATGGCAACGAATATTAATTGAACCACCAGCCACTAGTTCATGATATCAGCCCATCACTACAGCAACTGGAAGGAAATAACTTATAAAAGAATGTGTTACATACCCAACAGCTGAAGATGAGTCAGCTAGGATGGCTAACCGAAAAGGGAAGAAAATAATCCCCTTCCATATTATTATTCTAGAAGGAATAAAAAAAGGAAGAGCAAAATAGAAGGAAAAATATCTGATTTGTTAGAGTCAAATCAGGATTTATTAGGGAAAGAATAAGCAGTAAATAATTAGTTAGAGAAAAATAAGGGAGTGAGGATTTTTAGGAGAAAATAAAGCTAAATCCCTTGATTCTCTCCTATTGATAATTATAAGTGGGATCATGGGGGAAAGGAAAAATTCATTCAGGAATTGAGTGGACTAGGAGGACTAAGGGATCCTTAATTCCCAGATTATTTACTATTCTTGTTTGTTATTTTCTTCCCTTTTAGCCACCATTGTATGTTCTGAAATGGAATTTCTGTATAATTAATAAACACCAGAACTATTTCAGCAGGTCTTTTCCCCATTGGTACTAGTTCTTACGGAATGATTTTGAGTGTCCTAAGGGCATTAGTTAAGCAAGCAAAAGTGGAACGTCTTTTATGTTTTCAATGCATTCAATACCTTTAAAAACTTTAGTCGTACATTTTCAATAAAAATATACCACTTTCAAGAGCTTAATCAGTGCCCTTAGGCACTCGTTAGCAAAAACCATTAAAGAAATCAATATATTGGTCACATAACTACCAAATACCTGCTTCTCATTAACAGTATCCATTGTATCACCAATCAGAGGTTGATTATCTCTTTGTACTTCACCGTCCCCCACCATGGATGTTTGAGACCGGGAACTTGAGGATAGATCATAAGGAGATGGAGTTGGCATAAAGACACCTTTCATTTGACATGCATTATACTCTAATGAGCTCTTATAGCCAGAAGCAACCTCCCTGATAGAAGCAGATGGAGTCTGATGTGAAGGCACCTGGGAAGCTGGAGTGACAACTACAGAATTACCAGCAGCTGGCTTTTGGCCCTGTAAGGTTGAGAACAAAAGGTTCCAATTTGGGTGTTTTCTGAGTCAGAATTTGCAGACACACAACAGTAATAAGATTTTAAACTATCAAATAATTTTAACTTGACTAAATCAAGAAGTCAACTATCTCACAGGCACTGAGTCCAAGTATTAATGTTTAGTTATATACAAGTAAAATTGAGTCTACTTTCTCAACAATAGAGCCCTCCAAAACAAATGGTTATAAAGGGGTTCTTGAGGTACAAACAACATGGCGAGGTGAGAAAAAAAAACAAAATGATCAGGCCATAGTCCCCACACTCAAGGGGAAACAATACATATGCACACCAAAAATCACAAAATCCAAGTCAAGAATATCTTCAGAACTAGAAAAATATTGCTCAAGTCTTAACAGATAGGAACCTGAGATCTTGACAGAAAAGTGGTGCCATCTGGAAGAACAACCCATCCAGCTTCCCTAGCTAGAGCAGCAATGACGTCATTTATGTCGGCCCTAACTCTAAGATTGTAGTTTCCATGTCTGCGAAGCCCGGCCAAGATCCTTGCAGTGATAGCCCTCCTACGCCTCTCTCTTAACTTTGTTCTCTCTTTTTCTTCTACTGGCCTACATCTTCGAGCACCTCCACCTGGTGTGCCTACTTGCTCTTGAAACTGCTGGTGTTGTTCAAACCTGTTGTCACCACTGGCAGTCACTATACCATTCCCACCATCAATCCCTACCATCCCTGGAGCATTTCCATGGTCATTTCCATTTTCCTCTTCATCTTCATCGTCATCATCCTCTTCTTTCACATCCATCCCCATTTCTTCTTCATCATCGTCACTCGTTCCAATAAGCCTCTGCATATCAGTTGCCATAATCCCAAGTCTGAACCTTCAATATCTCAATTCAATTACCTAACTGTTTTGTTTACTGTCAATGCCATAAAATTTTACGAATTGCATTCATTTCAACCAGAAAGTCCACGTAGTAAGGAATTCCACATACTGCACAAAACCAAAAGAAATAGTTAGCACTTAGCACTTCATTAGCACTATAAATACAACACCAGGTAGCAAATTTTTCTTCCTTTTAAACCTTCATATAAATTTTTTTTTTAAAAAAAACCTTAAATATTGAACAAGAAAAAAAGTTGTGATCAAAAGCATACGCCTAAACATATTTCACCAATTTTGTTCCTCAACAGCACATAATTATCATAAAAAACTCCTGCAAATAAGTTAAAATCTCAAAATTTGAAAATTTTGATAATCATAGCTTGATAATCAAAAGCACATAGCTACATTCAATTCACCATCTTTCAACATAACACAACTCTCATAAAAACTTCATCAGAAAAGCAAAATCTGAAAACTAACGGTAGTTCATGAATTCTCAGCTCGATCTTACCATCCAGCTCAAAATCATAGCTCAATTAGCAAAATTTCCGGCAGATTTGTCGTTTACGCGCCAAATTCATCAGATCTCCGCCGTGTCCCGAAAACTCCGGCGGCCGGCGCGGTGGTTCGACATGGATCGACGGTGAAGGGAAGGGATCCGGAAGGATTGGTATCAGAAGGGGAAATGGCAGCACCGGCGAGTTTCCGGCGGCGAATTTTCCGACGAGCAAGCGAGGAGCGTGCGTGCGAGCGAAGCATGCGAGGTGTGCAGAGGAAGCTAGGGCTCTCTCGCTCGCTCGTGTCGTGTGTGCGAAGACGAGCGTGTCTGGGAGTTTGGCACGAACGAGGCATGCGAGTTAAATTTTAAGTGACACACAATAAGGGAAAAAATATGCATGTAGAAAAAAAAATTAAAAAATAAAAAAGGGTCATGCATGGGCCGTGTGGGATGGCAGGTAACGCGTGTAAAATATTATGGAGCAACGTTGATAGCTAGGGATGGGACATTTTGTGAGAATATAGTGTGTATGTGTTCAGACGTATAATGAACCCGGATATAGAAGTACAGTAGTTTTACACGTGTTTAAAGTTATCCAAATAAAAATAAATAGCTAATGCCTAGTTCTATTTAAACATTTTTGGGTTGTATCATGAATTTTTTAGATTGTGTTTGGCCAGTATCAGGAAAAAAAAATATATTTTTTTAAATATTATATAATTTATAATAATATATATATTTTTTAAAAATTAAATATTAACACAAAAAACTAAGAGTTCGCGTTTAGTTTTAGTTTTCATTTTTAGTTTTTATTTCTAAAATTTTCTATTTTTAAAATTTTGTGACGGAAACAACGAAAACTATAAAATTTAGGTTCCTATTTTTACTATTTTTTTCATAAAATCAAGAAACTCTAAAAATGAAAATTAAAAATGAAAATTGAAACCAAAGACACTCTAAATAATTTGAAACAAGTTTAGAAAGTATTAAAATTTTGTAATTTGATATCAATCACAATTTGAAAAACGCTAGATGCTGGCATCTTTGCCAACTTTTTATTTCCATTAGTCTTACCAACGAATTTTGTGTGAAAAAAAACATCACTAGTGTTGTCGAGATCTTATTCTGGTTAATTTATTTATGGATCCGTGATCTATGATAGATTTGTCAAAAACACTTGGCACCATTTTGTGCCAAACTAGCTATCTGCATTTTTTTTTCCATTAGAAATAATACATAGATTTTTTAATATAATTTTTCAACAAATAGGGTTTAGGGTTAAGGTATGGCAGACGAATTTTTCCATCGGTGTATGTATAAATCTATTGGTTCATGAAACACTACGATTCATTTACATTGTAGATCAAAGATTTTTAGCAATGGATAAATGACTTTTTACTGTATTGTGCGCGCAAGGGGAGAATCCATCAATTTGCCATTCGAAGAGCCCAAATGACTCATGCGCGCAAGCCCAATTACTTTTTCAACTCTTTTTTATCAATACAACAATTACTAAATGTATATAAACACTTAAAATATTTGTGATCTAACCAATGTGAGATTAGAATATTTTATACTAATATGTGTCCCTTTATAAAAAAAAAAAAAAACTGTGATGATGATTTTCATATTTTCATGATTTTCACATCTTTAATCCCGATTGCAAAAAGGCGAATATCTTGATTAAACGCATCGCCGCTTTCATTAATCAAGATTAGACCCTCTGTGCGTTTCAGTGTTGAAAATCCAGTAATAACTCGTGTTCTGTTTGCCTGTTTCCGGTTATCGTTACCTTGTTTTGTGACCTTGCTAGCATTATTATATTGTATCTCTGTATTCTACACTCATTCCATCTTAACCAAATTGATTGAATTCGACATGGATGAGCAAAAGAAGGTTCCATGAATAAACAGGGAACAAGCCCTCTGCACACATCCATCCCCAAAATGGGCACAATGAAACACATCACAATACTAGCTCCACACTTTGCCAAAAAACCATAAACTATGGGCTGAGTCCAATGTTTAAAGAGCTATATAGCCCAAAAGGTTTATTTATTACTACAATTTATAAGTTTTATGTTCAGACCAAAAATAAAACACTGTTTCTTTCTGATAAAAAGCCACAGTTTTACACTTGTGGGGTCCGATTAATCCTTAACCCCTATTCAATGGGTACCATCGGAGTCGTGCAATATTTTTCGAGTAACCTTCAAACTCATCTCGTATCGATGAAGTTCGTCTTCAAATGGTTTTTCCTGTGCCTCGTAATATTGGACCAATGGGATGAATGCAAACTATACAACATTACCTTGGAACGAAAACTCTCTCCTTTTTTTTTTTTTTTTAATCTCCATCGCTACAGCCCAACAAATCTTACTTGTGGAGCTGCACCGTGCTCCAATAAATCTTATTCTTTTAATCTCATGCTTTATTTTATTTTTTGCTACTGTAATTAGCCATACCCTCTGACCCATTCTTTCGCCATGTATCTCTCAAGCTTCAAAACAGAATTCATGAAACCAAATGTGCCCTTCAATATACCTCTTTTCTATTTTCCTTATGGAGATCTTAGATGGGAACCAGATAATTGACATAATAAGACCATCTTCTAACCTCATATTGGTTTTGATTAACATAGAAATTGGTTTGATCTTATATGAATTTTTTAAAAGTTTTAAAGTTAAATCAATTCATACCAAATCAAATAAATTACATTGATTTTAGAAAAGAACTAAAGCGTTTTACAAAGACCAAAGCAAGAGTGTTTTATGCAAAAATAACCATTATACCCCTCTTTAGCCTTTTTAACTAGGTAAAATAGTTATTTGATATGATAGTGTTTTCTTTCTTATTATTTTTCTCTTTGACCAAGAAACATTTTTTTCCTCTCAATTTTCTCTTTATTGTTCTCAATTTTCTCTTTATCTAAACAATAAGAAAGAAAATCAAATTTCCTCTTCATTTTTTTTCCTCTCCAATATTTTCTTTACATTCATTTTCTTTGTTAATCCAAACAAAGGGTTTAGTGAAGTTAGTTTGGTGAGAAATACCTATGATAAGATTTTTCTATGACAAGTATACTGCTGCTTTGTACAAGTAATATAATAAGTGAAAAAGATTATTGTACCAACGAGGACAAATTAATTGTAATCAATCGCTAATTACAAGTGCTGAAAGAGAATGATTTTGTTGAATTGTAGAATTGAGACTAGCTAAAAACTGTGTAACTATTGAATACCACCAGTTTTACCAACAAATTTCCTTCATTTATTTAAACCCGTAGACATTTTTTCCCTCAGGTTCTGATGTAGTCCACATTATGATTAAACATAAACTTGGAAAACGTCTATGAATTGCAATTGAGTTTTATAGTAGTTTGGATTAACCTCAATGTGAAGAAAAGAAGGGCTTAAACTTTGATTCATGACCAACAAAAAAGAAAGAACCTTGTCAGCCTCTTATTATTAAATAGATGAACTGGTTACATTAGAGATAAGGATACCACTAATTCAAACTACAAACTAGATAAAGAGATAAATTAGAGAATTCATAGAGTAGTAACTTGTTACAACTTATAGATGGTAGCATCATCGATTATATTATGGATGAAATCAAACGCATGTGCTATTGTTCCACAAGAAGCAATCAGGTTTCTCCAAATGCTCAAGCCTACACGGTCCATACAGGTTCACATTCCAATAACAATCGCTGCAAGCCTTGCCATTGAAAGCTACAATTGAATTGATTGATCGTTCCCATAATTAAGTGATGGGCGAAACGAAAAACTCGAAGGTTTGGCGGTGATGGAGAAGCTTCGTTCCGAGATCGGTAACTTGAGATTTGCAGTGAAGGGTTAGATCTAGATTNATTCAAACTAGTTTTATATGATCCTTTTCTATTTCTTCTATATCGTAGAGTTAAAACTAAAAAAATTTTGTCCCTTTCCCTATGTTTTCTCACGTTTTCAATAAAACCCTCTCGTAAAAGCATTTTAACAATGTTTTCAGTGATGTTAGTAGATGGTATTTGAACCGTTCCTCTTCTATTCATGTCAGCATTTCGTATAGAGGTTATTACGTCAGCGATAGTGTCCTTACTCATAATAAAGGAAAATAAATGTTGCCCTTTACTTTCGATATAATCAACATGCTCTTTTTTTTTTCAATAAAAAATAAAATATCGAATATTGAATAGAAATATTGAATATAATAATAAGGTTAGATTAATAGTTAATATATATAATAAATTTATATATTCTTAAATATATTATTTAATTTATTTATTTTTATTAGGTCTTGAAATATTAGTTAGTTTTAAAATTTATTAAAATTATTATTATATTTATAATATTATTCTATAATAATTCCTACACAAGATATATGTATAAGATATAAATCTATTAATTCATTTATTTCGTTCACAAATAATAATATATCTATATAAAAGTTTCGCCTTATAATACTTCTGGAGCTAATGAAACTATTTTAGTGAAATTTAAATGTCTCAATTCCCAGGCGATTGCGCGAAAAATTCTAGTTCCTTTTGGATTTCTTTCTTGATCAATAACAACCGCAACATTATCATTAGGGGTGTCAAAACGGGCCGGGCAAAAAATATGCATATTTTTCAAGCCCAGCTCGTTTATGGTCGGTCCGCAGGCCTAAACGGGCCGCCCGCCAGCCCATTTATTTTTTAAAAAATATTAAAAAATTCAAAAAAGTTCAAAAAAATTCAAAAAATTCAAAAAAAATTCAAAAAAAAAAAATTATTTTTAAAAAATTCACTGGTAAACGGGTCAGCCCGCGGGCCAAACGGGTTGGGCCTAAACGGGCTGGGCTTAAACGGGCCGGTCCAATTTTTTTTCAAATTTTTGCGGGCCTATTTTTTGCATGTAAAGTCCGTCCATTTAACCGGATAAACGGGCCGGGCTCATTTTGACCGCCCTAATTATCATCATATTGTATTATCATTCTGTTGCTACGTTTGAGTTCTTTACAGGTACGTACAATTACATCTCTGATCACCTCTGATATTTCTAAAGATGTATTTGGTACAACTTCCTTGATTACAGCAACAACAATTAATGTCACCAATATAAGCATATCGTCGATTACTAGCTCCTATGTTTCGAATACACATCAATTGGCGGGCTCCGCTGTTATCGGCTACATTCAATTGAAGAAAATATAAATTATGTAAATTATATAAATTAGATATACTTTTGTGCACCATTTGGATCATAAATTGCCAAAAAACAGTGTATACACACATACACACACACAAATTTTTGAAACTTGATACGATATTTTTCATGGCAAATATATCGCGTCGTATAAGTAATAAAACTGTGTATAATACACTCAGGTTGTCGATCCCACGAGAACAAATTAATTGCAAAAATTAATTGATAATTATGAGTATTGAAAGAGAATAATGTTCTTGTTGAATTGGAGAATGAACAGTAAACAGAAAATTCAATAATTATAAAGACAATGAAAAAAGATTAATTCAGATGATAAGGGGGTTAGGATACTTGATTTCACCTATGTTAATTTTACTAATTTTAATCTCAATTATTTAGTTCTTGTTCAACTCCGTTAACAATAAAAAAATCCTCTTTTAATTAATCACTAACCTCTCTCATATGAAACATAGAAGTGGAGTTAGAAGATTATATAATTTGTATAGAAATGGACAAGGACCGAAAATATTTTGTTATGCAAATTTACATTGGAGACGGAGACAAGAGAAAAATTGAAAAAATGAAATAGCTTTTAAATTATGATTATATAACTTACCCATGCATTACACGGGTTAAAACACTAGTTTATTTATTAAATTATTCAAACAACCTCCTAATCCACTAACTCATGGATTGCAAAAGTAACGAAGATTTTTTGAGAGAGGACATTGGTCTGCCCTATACTATAAATCAATGTTAATCCGGTTTAATTTGATCACGCTCAATATTAAGAATTGAGTAGTCTAACTCAACCCCAAAATCCAACTCATAAGATGAGGGATGCCTCACACTTATAAAGTTTACCCAAATTTTATCTTTAAGTAATATGAGACTCTAATGTACCCTCGTCACGCTTGGACATTCGGAGCATGAAATATGAAAACATCTGCGAGTGACCCAACAATTGTTTTAAACCCAACTTTGATACCATATTAAGAATTAAGTGATCTAACTTAACCTCAAAAATTAGCTTATGGGTTAAGGGATATCTCATACTTATAAAACTTACTCATGCCTAATCTCTAGCAAAATGAGACTCTAACACTCATCGACTCTATCAATAAATTTCCTATTACTCAATAAGCATGAGTTGAGAACCTCACTTGTATCATATAATGATAAATGAAATGACTAAAGAAAGTGGCAACTGATTATCTTTTATGGAAACTGTTGTGCTGTTTGAACCCTAAATATACCCAAACACCCTATATACATGTACATGGAAGAGGGAAAAAAACAAAATGTTTTTATTTGGTACAATAAGTAATATCTTTGATGTAGACGTCATCAATGCTTGTGCAAATGACATCAACACTCGTGCACGTTGTATCAATGCACGTTAAGATGACATATCAACGTAATTATTTTCTAGCCTTATGAACACATTCTCCATCATATTATACTTTCTCTCCGTCATGAGATACTCTCTCTTGTTAGAGCAAATTCTTTCTCCTCTGTTCTCACTCATGTGTACCCAACATGATAGAACTAGACATCAACATAACATAAATAGACATCAACATAACAGAAATAAACGTCAGCATAATAGAGATAAACATCAACATCAACTTGATACCTTTTTCTCTCCCCATCAAGTCAGACTCTCTCTCCTCTTTCCTCACTTTCTCACTCCAACGCCAAGTTCATTCACCATGTGTGTATTAACATAATAAAAATAGACATCAACAGATCATAAAGATATATTAATGTTTATCAAAGTAAAAAAAAAAACTCTTCTTTTAAAAAAACAATGTTGATACATTTTTTTTATGTTGATGCCTATGAAAATTATGCTAATACATATTTATATTATATTGATGCTCGTGTGTTTTAGAGATGGAGAGTAAGAGAAGGTGTGTGATTTGATAGAGAAAAAGTGATTGAATTTTTTTATTATATTTGTGATTCCCACTAAATATCATTGCCATAGTATTTTTTAGGATATTAGGTATTTTGGTGTGAAAATAGAATATTTTTTTTGTGGAAATATCAAATATGAATTCTATTTCCCAAAAATTGAACCACCAAAAGTCATTTTTTAAATTTTTTAAAAATTATTTTGTTTACTACGATCTTCCAAACCTTTGTTGGGCACTTGCGAGGGAATGTAATTATTATCCTCCTCATAGCATCCAACCGAAAAATAGTTTGGTGGTACTTTATTTCACACCAAAGACTATTACCACTTTCCCTTTATAATTTGAGATGATCCTAAATGGGTTTGGCGGCAAGCATTTGGTGACTCTAGTTAAGCGTGACTAATCAAAACAAAACACGTTGGTGGTGTGAGCAAATCTGCAAACACTTTTTTGGACATAATTGTTGCTATGCAATCATAGTATATATCCTATAGCCAATTAATCTTAATTTCTTCCTACGGTCAACCCTATATATCATGTCTCACGCATCATTTTGTCCCATTAGGTTCCGGTTGTAGCATCAACGAACGCTTTAAAAAGTTTCGACTTTTATAACCACATGCATGTATATATAGTTCTAATTTTGATATATTCTCTTTGCACTTTGCACAAATGTTAGACTAATAAATCCATTTTGGAAAACAATATCCCAAACTGAGTAATTTTCTCTCTCTTGCCCTAACTATTGCATGCAGTTTTGGTGAACATACAACTAACTATATTTATCTGAATCTGACAAACATTATAGTTCTATATATATGTCAATGGTGCTTGTTTCGATTGAACCAGGTCTCCTAGCTCTAGAAGTTCATTGACCAATTACTATTAAATCTTTTCAAAATATTCAGAGAAGAATCGGATTTCCCTTGATACCAGGTTGAGATGCTTGCTAACCAGCCCTGTCCTTTGTATATTTAGTGCATCCACTTTTTGTTGACTTCCCACCATTACCAATAGCCTTCTCAAAATGGTAGCACTTGATTACTATCAAGTTCATAGATTCACCACTGAGCATAATCATTCAGTTTAGACCAATGAGTGATATCAACAAATGATTCACAAAGGCACCAGCAAATTTAGTAGTATTTACTTTTTGGGTTGCAATGCATATCTTTGATGGCATTACTCCAATTAACTGAAAAAAAAATAAAAATAAAATACATGTCATCACATTTTTGTCTTATGCCTGTCAGCCTAATTTTTCCTATAACATGGTCCCAGTTGTGGCTGTCCTTGTTGCGATTGTAGGTGCTGTAGGCATTGTAACACATATTGTGGCTATTTATGAGTTTCTAATCTAAGATGGAGACTGTTGTTTGTGTTAGGAACAAAGTAGCACAGCAAATAAAGAAGTAAGCAAAAGCATAATAATAAATGACACAAGGATTTAATGCAGTTTATTTCACTAAAATAACAAGATGAAGATATAAAAGGTTACATTTCATTCAAACTCATATCTCAAATACACCCAAATATCTCACAATATTTACTTACTGATGTATACACTCAACACATAAATAGAGAGTACAATGAAAACAAAATAAATTCTCTGCCAAACAAGCTAAATAACCAAATGGTTGTACAAAATGTTGAATGCGTAAATGATATGATGAAGCTCAAAGCTTATTCTCAAAGTTTTTTTGGCTTGGATTCTAAATCTCATTAACAAGCTTTTGTATAGGCATCAGAAGATCAAATGAGGCCAAAATATTGCACCGCCTCATGTGCCACTTGATTTGCAAGTTAAGAGGTTGCAAATTCCAATTAGAACTTTTCCTTCAACATAGAATTAAGGGTTAATTAAGTTTTTCATCCCTGTAATTTAGGAAAGTTTGGTTTTAGTCCCTCTGTGTAACTTTTAGTCCCTGTAAAATTTGAAAATTTGGTTTTAGTCCCTGGAGTGGGGTGAGGGTTGACTGGGCTGACGTGGCGCTGACACGGCGCTGACGCGGTGCGCCACGTGGGATGCCACGTGGCATAACCCAAAACCCACCCCAAACCCGACCCGACCCGACCCGAAATTAATTTAAAAATTAAAAAAAAAAAAACCCTCCCCCACCC
>QANU01073258.1:0-26822 GCA_003254905.1 Nissolia schottii | reverse complement strand
ATTATTGATTCCATGGCCTTGACGGACCAACAAGGCCAGTACAACAGAGGTCCTAGGAGAGGAGGAGTGCTTGAGCTGGGACCCAATGATGCCATCCTTGCCCAACACAAGCAACTCCAACAACAGATAGACGAGGTGAAAAAGGCCCTAAGCGAGTTGCCCAAACAAATTAGAGAGGCCCGTGATGCAAAAAGGCAATAGGTATTTTTCTGTGAAATTTGCAATGGCGATCACCCATCCAATGTTTGTCATTTCAGGGAAGAAGAAGTTCACTTCCTTGAAAACCAGCCACGGCCACCCTATCAAAACAATTTTCAAAGGGGGCCGAATCAAAATTTTAATCAGCCATGGAGGCAAGAAGCCGGACCTTCATTCCGAGCCTCGCAACAGCCTTACCAACTACCCCGCCAATATCAGAACCAACCACCCACGCATCCAAGTTCTAAAATAGAGGAAACGTTCAATCAATTTATGCAACAATCAATGATAAATCAAAAGAATAACGAAGCCTCTATTAGGAACTTGGAGACACAATTGGGACAATTGGCTATTGATATAGCGAAGCTGAAAAAGAAAAGATTTACGGCTAACCCGGAGCTGAATCCCAAGGACTCTTGCCATGGGAGAAGGTCTGATGATGAAGAAGGAAGTTAAAAAGAAAAATGTGTCGGGATAACGACGTTAAACAAAGCGCTGTCTGGGAGGCAACCCAGAAGTTTGTAAGTTTTTATTATTTAGTAGTTTATTTATTTTGAAGGTTAATTAATTTTAAGGTGTTAAAATATTTTATAATATGGTGAAAAAGAAATAAAAGGTTTTCTAAATCTTGTGATTAGGTTTGAAATTTGAAAAATGCTAATCCTTCTCAATTAAGCTAAACTTGAAGCATTTTTTGATTTCTAAACCTAATGACAGATTTTAAACCTTTTAAGCAATTATGAGGTGCACAGGCTTTAATGGGAAAAAGGATTCTTATTTGACAAGAAATTCTAAAATAGAATCTTTTTCGAAAAAAGTACCTTAAGATGTTTATTTTGAATCCATACATCATTGTGGGAAATTCTGTCCACACAAGTGGGAACTTCTGTCCACTTAAGCGGGAAGTTCTGTCCGCAATTGTAGGGAATTCTGTCTACAACAAGGATTCAAAATAAAGACATGATGTCTCTAATGCTACTTGGAAGAAAGGAAGTTTTCTTTGATTGTTTTTGCAGGCCGAAGAACAACCAAATGAAGTTTCCTAACAACAACAAAAGAGAGACACACTTTTAGAGGACGAAGAGCATGATTCCTCAAGAAGGATGAGCCTCTATCTCCTTAACACATTGAAGCAAGATGAAGTAGCTTAAAAAAAAAGAGGCTACATCATGAAGGCTACTTCAAGAAATTCACCATGAACAGGGAGCATTTCTAATCTTATTAGCACCTTAATTAATTTTCTTAATTAGGATATATTATGTGCTTAAGACTTGTTTGTTTTAAAACAACTAAGTAGCAATTTATTTTACTTGGATTTGATGCATGAACACATATATACACCATGAATTGAATTATTTCAGTATCCATAATAGACCTCTGTGATTCATGCATAGATACCATGAACATGTTCATAGGCATACATTTGCTTGTTTGCATAAACATAACCTTGAAAATGTTTTGAAATCAAGGAAATAAACCCTAGCCATGTGAGGGAGTGAGACTAAACACTATGTGAGAAAAAGAGAATCACCATTGTTTTTGCACAATTGAATTTGTTTGAGTCTCTAATTTTGATAATTGTATGGAAATAATAGGAAATGATCAAGGCATTCTGTTCTTAGAATTTAAACCCACTTGGCCAAATAAAGCCTACCTTAATTAGGAATATCCCTTGATAACCCCTTTGAGCTTAACATGAGAAATTTCTTGTTTCATAATCCCTAAGCCTTAAAGGAAAAACAGTGCTATCCCTTAATATCCGGAATTAAGAGAGCATTTAACCTGGATTATGTGCAAAGATCCAAGTCAGGGGGAAATAAGGGTAAGAAAAAGTGGAGCATACAACAGTTCGATCAAAAAGAACAGAAGCCAAAGAAGAGAAGAAAGAAAAATGTGTAATCTTTATCCCAATTGCTTGAAAAAAAAAATGAAAGAAAAAGAAAAGGAATTGGGAAAAAGAAATTAAGGAGAAAAGGGTTGAGAAAGAAAAAGAGAAAAAGAAAGAATAAAGAAAAAAGGAAAACGGGTGACAACAAGAAGTTGGATTTCAATGCTCTCTTGATCAAGATATATTTGCATATCCAGAAAAACCAATTTTCTTTGTAGCCTGGCCCCATTACAACCCTTAAAAGTCCTTTGTGATCCTTGCATGACCATACTCTTTCATTGAATGATGAGACAGGTAACAAATTTAAGTTGTTATGACTCAATGATGACAATGAGCGAAAACATTACCCTTGAATTGGTCCACTGACCATTATGCGATAAAGATAATTTCCTTGATGGCTAAGACATTGGATAGTGTGATCTGTTTATAGCATTCAAGTAGTTATGCATCTGACTTGTTCAAGGTTATTCTATGTTATCTCACATGATCTCAAGCTTGAACCGTCTGAAATGTTTCAATTCATTGCATTAACTGATTATTCATGGGCATCGATCTTTTGTAAAATAATTCTATTACCTATTGTTTGAGGACAAACAAGGTCTTAAGTCAGGGGGAGTGATAAGTTCCCAATTTACACAATTTTCAACTATTAAAATGGCACTTATTCGCTTATGTTTTAAAGAATTATCTAACTAAATTCCCCATTTTTGTAGGTTTATAATATATTCTTAAAGATGGATGCAAGCATATTAATCAAGGAATATCCCACAAAGAATGGAGCAAAGAGCAAAGGGATGACAAAAGCAAGAAAAGTATGGGAGCCCGCTCTGCGCAGCAGTTAGTAAAAACGCGATAACTTGAGCTACAGATATCGGATTGAGGTGGTTCAAATTGCTAGTTAAAGCTAAGAGAGAGATCTACAACTTTGCAGTTGATGTCAGGGCAAGAATCCCACTCAGCGATCCGCTGAGCTCTCCGCTGAGCGGCCCGCTGAGCGCCGCCGCCTCTATTGAAATTCAGCACCGCCAGCCGCCAAGAAAGACTTCAAAGGTTCAGCCGCCTCCACCTAACTTCGCTGAGCACACCGCTGAGCAGACCAAGCGGGGTCAGAATTTGTCTATAAATAGAGAGGCAGTTTGTAGCTTAAAAAGACATTCCATAACATCCCATCTTCCTCCCAAAACTCCATTCTTTTACATTTTCCTTTGTACTTCAAAGTTTAGGTTAGGTTAGGAACAAAGAGGAGGCTTGTGAAGGAGCCAAGAGATCAAGGAAGCTTTGCGAACCGCTGTCATGACGGCGTGAGTACGTGTCATGGTAAGCGCCCAAACCTTGCCTCCGAGATACTCTTGTAAGATGGATTCTTAATCCTCTTTTTGTTGGGATTTTGGTCATTATTGTAGTTTGCTTGTATCTATGTAACTATTACATATGAATCTATCCGTTTTCTTATGATTTGCTTGAATGGTTTTGTGCTTAATGCTAGTCTTTGTTTAGTGTTTTAATTCTTGATTTGGGATTTAATTGTATGAATGACAGTTATGCTAATTAAATCATAACCAAGTTAAGATCAACATCATTATGCTCAACTAGATTCTAAACTTGAACCTTGTGAACAAAAGTTACAATCATTAGAGTTTGAACTAAACCATTTCATCTAATCTTGTTGCCATAACTGGAATAAAGATTAGCCGTTTTAACATCTGGATTAATGCTGGCATACTTTGTTAAGCTTGTGTGCGAAAGTGACAGTTTAACAAGGGAAACCTGTGATCTTGTCATGCGCGAAAGTGATGACAAGTTAAGAACTGGTGGCGGGCAATCAATTGATAGTTCTATGTAATAAGCAACTGGATGCATGAAACTATGATATGATTAAAATTCCCAACAAGCTCTGGAACTACCTCTGATTTGTTTCCTATTTACTTTTCATGTTATTTATTTACATATTTTAACTATTAATCAATTATCAAATCCTTCACTCTATTGTTTAATTAAATGAACTCAAGAATGGTAATTTTGCAACTCTCTGTGGTTCGACTATACCTGACTATACTGCAATTGGATCCCTTGTGGATCTGAAAGCCGTAAAGTAGGATATACATATAAATTTAATTTGAGCAACGCAAAGTACAAACAATAGGCTTTTTATGAAATTGGCACGGTTGTGACAGAACCAAAGCTGTGTCAAGAGTAAAAGAAAGTGCTATTTGGCTTTCATCAATATACAGTTAAATATTAAACGACATAGACAGTGGGCTTAGGATTAGACAGTGGGCTTAGGATTACCCACTTCCGATGGAGATTCCGAATCAGTAGGTTCGAAGGGGAGAATTTCCTCTTCAGGATGGCGTGCTCCGGTGATTTTTCTGAGACTCCGGCACGAAACCTAGATGTGTCGGGACGGGAGCAGTGATTTGTGAAAGAGGCTAAAAGTTAACCTAAATTTTCAAAAGTTACGTGGTTATTTATAACCACGCACAGTGAAACTATTTTCTTTTCTTTTCCCTTTTCTTTTCTTTCCTTTATTTGTTTTTTTGCTGAAGCTCTGCTTCAGTTATTATTATTATTATATTTATTATTTATTATTTATTATTTACTTCCTTCAAAAGTAACTTCCCACCCCATCTAGCTCCGTTTTCGTTTGATCGCGTTTTGTCCAAAAAGTCTCACTTTCGGTTGCCCTAAAATTATTCCGGACATGCCGTTGTGATCCATTTATTTTTCCCTTCAGTCCGGGCAGTTTTTCCCAGGGATCTGGGGCTTCCTTACCGAGTCAAGAAATTCCTTGGGCATTTTTCAGTATCCGAGAAATTTCCGTTCGAGTCGAAACTCGTCCGGCTACTCTGGAAAATTTCGGAACAGCCAAACCTAGCCCATTTCGGCCAATACCTAGGGTTTCGTGGGTTTAACTCCTCTTCCCGTGATTCCTTGGCGTTTCCCAGCCGTTCGCGGTGATGAAATTAATAGGTTCTCCGCTCCCGGAAACGTGGGATGTTACAAAAAGTAGCCATCATTACTCCTAAATTCATTTTATTAATTTTCACCATTTTTCCCCAAAATTTCCCTTCCTAACCAAGACAGCAGCACCCCCCCCCACTCTCATTGTTCACTTCTCTTCCATTTCTCCATTTTCTCCCTAAGAAACACAAGAGCAAAGCCATGCAAAGAACCACCATTTATTTTTGAAGAAAATCAAGCATTCTCACCATCTTTCCTACCCCAAAAACTGAACCTACAACCTGCATTCTCTCATTCATTTTTCATTCTTCTAACACTCCAAAAACCTCTCCAAGAAAGCTAAGAGAAAAAGCCACCAAAGAACCACCATTTCCCTTAGCAAAAATCAAACATTCTTCATCATTTTTCCAAGCCCAAAACCGAACCCAAACCCTCTCATTCTAATCATCTTCTCCTCATTTTCTTACACCAAAAATCTAGAGAAGAACACCATCTTGTCATCTCTAGAACACTAAGACACACCATTTGCAAGCAAGGAAGACATAGCCTTCATTTTTCAAGCAAGGAAGCACCAAGCTTGGAATTCTCAAGGACTCTTGAGAAGCCCTCACTCAACACTCATCACACTACACACCTTCATCTTCAAAAGTGGGTAAATCTAGTCTAAACTACCTCTTGGTGGTTCTATACTTAAATGTGTGATTATGTGAAAATATGAATATTATGCTTGATGATGCGCATGCATGTGTATGATTGTTGTTTGAAAGTAAATATATATTATTTGTTAAAAATCTGTGGGTAAAGTTATGATTTAATCATCTTCTTGGAGATCTATGCATGCTTCCATGTTGCATGCAAGAGTATATATGACTTGATGAGCATATGTTGTGATAATTGGTAGGTGATGCATGCATGTGCCATTTTGTGATTTGAGGATGATAATATATGATTTATAAATGCTAGAGTATGTGGAAAAATGTTTTTAGTGTTGCACATGGAAGAGTTTTGAGGAAAGGTGACATAGAGCAAAAAATGGGGTTTTGGGCATAAAAGGGAAAAATTGTCATTTCTGTAATTTCAAGCATTTAGACTAAAAATCTGGGTTTATTATCATGAAAATGGGTTCAGAGCTATCAAAAACCTTGGGGTCAAGACTTGAGTCCATTGGATTGTGGTTAACTAAAATTTTGAAGGAAATCGGTTTTATGGGCAAAAATGACATTTTGATCAAAAAGGGCAAATCTATAATTTCAAGTACAAGGGTTGAAAATCTGGGTTTATTATCATGAAAAATGGGTTCAGAGCTATCAAAAATCTTGAGTTCAAGTCTTGAGTCCATTGGGTTATGGAGAAATAAAATTCCAAAGGAAAATCAATTTTTCGCTCAAAAATGACATTTTGGGCTTATGGGGGCAGAACTGTAATTTTGGGTAAAGAAATTAAAAATCTGGGTTTGTTTTCATAAAAAGTGGTTCAGAGCTATGGAAAAACTTAGGGTCAAGTCTTGAGTCGATTGGGTTATGGAGAAATAAAATTCCAAAGGAAAATCGGTTTTTCGGGCAAAAATGACATTTTGGGCTTATGGGGGCAGAATTGTAATTTTCGGTAAATAAATTAAAAATCTGGGTTTGTTTTCATAAAAAGTGGGCTCAGAACTATGGAAAACTTTAGGGTCAAGCTTTGGTCCATCGGTTAATGGTTGATTAAAAATTCTAACGAAAAACGGTTTGTTCAGGTAAAAGATGGTACTTTGGGAAAAAGGAGGGAATCTGCAATTGCTGAACGCAGGGCATAAAATCTGGACTCATATGTGTTAAAATTGATCTTAGAGCTATCAAAAACCCTAGGATGAGGTCTAGGACTCATTGGGTATTCGATAGTCAAAATTCCAAAGGAAAAAGAGGTTGTGAGGTCCCGATAGTTGTTGTCGTACCTTAATGCATGTATGAGGTAAATGGTCATGTATTCTGTGTCATGATAATGTGTATTATGTCCATATGAATGTTATTATGCATCAAGAGGATACGGTCGTCGTCAGGATTCTTAGGACGGCCTTAGAAAATTAGAAGTTATCACTTAAACCTAACAAAGACCATAATTGAACCCTAGGGAAAACGGAGTATCTTAAGAAGGCTCCGGCCACAAGGGTTCGGAGAACCTTGAAGATAAGAATGTAGTTGTATAATAGGGCACGCCCTCTCTTGGCATGTCCAAAGGACAAGCCCCTCACCAGTCCCAACAGGAGGATTGGTTCATGATAAATTCAAGCCTACGCCTGCGCGTATGACTACCGTCATAGACAAAGAAAAGACAAAGACATGTCAAGAAAGTTATAATTCATGAATAAAGACAAGTGAAAGAAAGGAAGGAAGAGAAAGATAAAAAGTAAGATGTCCCCAAAGGTGCGGACAAAGATAGAAAGTGACGATATGAAATACATTTGCGCTAAATGCGTGTGTGGTATGAGCTCTGCCATGAAGGATAAAGAATACGGTCCTAGGGTGTACTATACATCGCGTGTGGATGACAGCCCTAGGATGTACACTACATCGCGTGTGGACGACGGTCCTAGGGTGTACTGACACACACTAAAACGTCGTTAATTTCAGTGCACAATCAAATAATAATTTATAAAACTAAATTAACCCCAAAAACGTAGTAAAGGGGCTAACCTAGGTCGTCTCTCAAGGAAGCAATTAGAACCAATTAAAATTGCAATTAAAAAGGGGGGTTTGGATTGATGAATAATAATAAAAAGAAAGCAAAATAAAAGTAAGTTAACAATGATAAAAAAAAAGCAATATCCTGCATACGGTGTTTCTAGATCAAGGATTAATTGTCATTGGTTCCTAATTAATTATTCATAAGGGGATGTTGTTTATTAGTTGAAATCTCTAACTAATACGCAATTCACCTAAGAGACTACGATCGTCAATCCCCTAAGCATTTATTAATATAGGAATTAAAACTAAGATCTCAGCATTTAAAACCCATATCAATTATGTCCCAATTGCACAACCTAATTAAATCTAATTAGTTCCCCAAAAAGTTCCCAAATCCTAAATCAATAAATCCTACAATCGTCAAGATCTATCAACCTAGAATTAACCCTAACCAATAACATGCAATCGCTATATTATTAATCAAAGGCGGAACAAATCATGAATAAACATTAAGCACAAGACCTCGAAGTAATCCTAATCTAGAGTTACCGCATGCAAGATATTAAGAAATTACTCCTCCATGGGTGGAGGATAAAAACTCATAATAAATAAAGAATAAGAGAGTTGAAAATAATAGAGAATTAAAGTGACAAAACCTGAATGCAATAACGGAAGAAATTCGCAAATCCTTGAAGAATTAAGCACTACTAACATCAACCTAAAGTGCATAAAAGAAAAGATAAAAGTGTATAAAATAAAAGTGGAGGATGAGTATCAAGTTCTCTCCAAGTTGTTGAGAGAGGATGTCTATTTGTAGAGGATTGGCACAAAGTGGGAGTAAATCCCGCACTTTCAGCACAGCAGTCAGTAAAATCACGATAACTTCAGTTACAGATATCGGATTAAGGTGATTCAACTCCAATTAAAGCTAAGAGATAGATCTACAACTTTGTAGTTGAGGTCAAATCGAGATTCAATCTCCATCCTGGTGCAAAATCGGTGGCAAAGTCAGCGTTAAAAATCCTCAGTAAATCTTTGACCAAATCTTTTTTTGAATTTGAATTTAATCTTGAATTTATTTGTCTCAATCTTCTCTTCAAATCTCTTCTTTGAAATTTATATCTTATCAACTCTCCTTCAAATCTTCAATGATCCTCTTGACAATTTATTTTCTGCAATAAAAATAGAAAAAAAAAGAAATCTACACATTAAATTCTAAGATAAAGTAGTGCTTAAAATTGCATTTTTCTAAATTTCTCACAAAAGAGGATAATGTGCAAAACATATTAATTAAGCATTAAAATTACACATTTTTAGTATACAATGTTCAATTATAGAATAATAAAATAGGGTACAAAATCCACCTATCATGTACCATACATCGCGTGTGGGCGACGGTCCTAGAATGTACAATGCACCGTGAGTGGAGGACGATCCTAGGATGCATATCACATCGCGTGTGGACGAAAGTCCTAGGATAGATATTACATCGCGTGTGGACGACGATCCTAGGGTGTACAAAGAGACAAGATAAGTAAACAAAGCAAGAAGGTACAATACACCGTGTGTGGACTACGGACCTAGGGTGTACAAGAAAGTAAGACAAGTAAATAGTACAAGAAAACTCGAGAATTTCCCCATGCATAAAATATGTGTTGAATGTGACGTTATGTCCAAGTGTCGTGGCACATCAAGTGACATAGTATCACGAGATGGCCCCGCTAGTACAAGTACGTGGTTAAGTGAAATAGTATCCCGATACCCTGATGATCAGGAATAGAAAGCATGCGAACTTATACATAGGTAAAGCAATAGTAGATTCCCCAATCACCTACTAATTAGATAAAGCTGCTCAGGACTAGCATGGATAATAATAAGTAGGGATTTTAGTATGTTATGACACCTAGAGACCCCCTGAGCGGCGGAATCATAATTGAGAAGAAAATGAATAGTGAAACCCCAAGGATTTCCCCTGAGGACGCAATGTTCTCATCCCCCACTCACTTATGATTCCAGGCGAGTACGACAAGTATGCCAGAGCGGACAAGGCAGCAGAGGACAACTGAAGAGCCTTGGAGACAAGAGACTTCAGGCAGGCAGCAGGACTGCATTTCTAAACTACACGTCACGACGCGTAGGCATTTTGTATTAGCTAAATGAATTCGTTTCGTCATTAGCTTTTGATTGCAGTACTTGTAATATTTAATTATAAGCATATGTGCAAGTATTTCTGGACCAGTATGTATGAGTTATATTTATGTGAGTATGTTGTGAGTAATTATTTAGTATGCTATTAAACAGCTAAGTCTTGTAGACTCTATCGCTTGTTTATATATGTATATATTGTCTTCATTCACATGCACGGCTCATACTTTATGTTTTAATTAAGAAAGGAAAAAGTTTTAAATTGGTCCATACTTTGAGTAAAGAGATATTTTCTAAAGTTAATATAGGACTATAAGTATTCCAACCAAGCAGATAACAACCTGGTTAAGCACGGTTTACGACTTAAGCGTAAGCTAGCTTGCTAGGGTGTTTCAGACGTGATCAGAATATTTTTAGAATAACCATACACGAAGTACCGGGACCGAAAACGATAAAACCTGATAAAACCTGATCAAAATTGATCTGCCGGAGGCCCTTTAATTCTCGGCCACACAAGTGGCCAAAACACAAGGCCATACATGGCCAAGAAGGTGGCCACTTGGCCAAGTCAAAGTCCAACATGGTGAGTCATGAAAGTGACATGTAGGAAAAAGACAAAATAAGGGCATTTTGGGAATTTTGGCACTAAGGGGAAAATGGGAAAGGGAATTTCGGCCCTAGGCCTATAAATACCCCCAAAATCTAAAAATTTAGGGAGAAATTAAGAAACCTTGGCCAAACTCTGTCCGTTTACACCTTCAACCGTTACATTGTCCGAACACTAAGCTAGAGACTTTCCCTTGTAAGACCTCATCCAAGACTCCTAAACCCCAACCTCACAAACTCTTCTAGCATCCTAGAGGACTCTTTTCTACATCTATTCTAAGGTTTAGAGCTTGGGCATAACCAAGTCACGTGGGATTCTGCACAAACTAATGACAACAAGTGCATAAACGTGGGTAAACTGACATAGTCACTGTCTATGTGATTTAGGATGTATGATAATGACTGTGCTATGATTGTGTAAGAATATGTTAGGTTTTAATTGCTAAGTGATGTTCTTGAGTATGACAATTTATTATACTTGTATCTGAAAGTTTCTGTAGATCTGGATATTGCTAGAACTATAATCATCCACAAGCACACATACATACACAAGATCACACAAAGAACTCAAGAACACCAAGAAGGTGAGTGAACCTAAGTTACCCACCTCCTTAAGAGCTGGTGGGATGGTGAGGAAGGTGTAGGAGTGTAGTCCTCCAAGCACAGAGCGTTTTCCTAGCTTTCGTCAGGCTTTAGCAGCGTCACCGCAGTGCACACAATTAGAGTTTCAACTCTTCCAAGAGGGTTTATATGTGAATTAAGGGGCTGATGGCATGGCTATTTATAGCCACAAAATTTTCCTTCATTTTCCCCTTTTGCCCTTCCCAAAATTACTATTATGCCATTATTAATTTAATTAATTAATCACTTAATTAGATTAGATAAATAAAAGGTCACACCAATGAACAGTAACCCTTATTTTATTAATTTTTTCCCAAAAATCTGATTCCATCACGTGGGGTATTCAGATTTTGATGCCTCCCAGTCTCGTTTGCTCGTTCGATGTCCCAGTGCGTCGCGCACGGTGGTCTGAAAAATATTTCGATCTTACCGCTGCGATCCTCTAATTTCCCTTAACATGGAAGTGAGGTCCACCAAAGGCATTTGTGAATTTTCCTCTGGAGCAGTGTTCTTCGCAAATACCTTTGATGCGTTGGTAATTCCCAGTGATCGGACATAGTCCTTCCGCTGTATGCGGAATTTCGCAGGACGACAAAACCCTATGTTTTAGGGATGTTCTTAACCTAAGAATCCTATTCTAACCTTCCTAACAAAATTTAGGAATTTTTTTATATTTATTTTTGTGAACTTTTTACTAAGGAAAAAGCAGGATGTTACATTCCACCCCCTTAGAAAAATTTCGCCCACTAAATTTAGATGTAGGTTTTGACGTACCTTCAAATAGTTTGGGGTATGCTTGTCTCATATCCATTTCCAGCTCCCATGTTTGATCTTCGCAGGCTCCATTCTCCCATAAGACGCGCACCATCGGCACTTCCTTATTTCTTGTCTTGCGTGTCTTACGGTCCAAAATCTCTCGAGGTGTCATGGGTAGGGAGAGATCTTCCCGTGGTTGTACCTTGTTGGACTCCATTATGTGATCCGGAGAGGCATGGTATTTCCTTAGCTGGGAGACATGGAAGACATTATGGACATATGCCAAATTAGGTGGGAGAGCTACTCGGTAAGCTACCGGTCCAATACGCTTGAGGATCTAGAATGGTCCAATAAACCTTGGGCTCAACTTCTTGACCTTGAGGGACCTTCCAATGCCGGGTGCTAGAGTGATCTTCAGGAATACATGCTCGCCTTCCTGAAATTTCAAAGGTTTTCTCCTCGCATCCGCGTAGCTCTTCTGGTAGTTCTGCGCCGTTTGAATCCTTTCCTGAATCTGTTTCACCCACTCTTCAGCTTCCTTGATCTCGTCAGCACTACAATTCTCGAACTTTGCCCCTCGTTCCAACATAAGGGGGATTGGCACTTCCGGCCATACAAAGCCTCAAAAGGGGCCATGCCAATGCTAGCTTGATAGCTATTATTGTATGAGAATTCTACTATGGGAAACATCTCATCCCAATAGCCTGGTAAATCTAACGCACAGGCTCACAACATGTCTTCCAAAACTTGGATTGTTCGCTCGGNTAGAGTTTCAACTCTTCCAAGAGGGTTTATATGTGAATTAAGGGGCTGATGGCATGGCTATTTATAGCCACAAAATTTTCCTTCATTTTCCCCTTTTGCCCTTCCCAAAATTACTATTATGCCATTATTAATTTAATTAATTAATTACTTAATTAGGTTAGATAAATAAAAGGTCACATCAATGAATAGTAACCCTTATTTTATTATTTTTTTTCCCAAAAATCTGATTCCATCACGTGGGGTATTCAGATTTTGATGCCTCCCAGTCTCGTTTGCTCGTTCGATGTCCCAGTGCATCGCGCACGGTGGTCTAAAAAATATTCCGATCATACTGCCGCGATCCTCTAATTTCCCTTAACATGGAAGTGAGGTCCACCAAAGGCATTTGTGAATTTTCCTCCGGAGGAGTGTTCTTCGCAAATACCTTTGATGTGTTGGTAATTCCCAGTGATCGGACATAGTCCTTCCGCTGTATACAGAATTTCCCAGGACAACAAAAGCCTATGTTTTAGGGATGTTCTTAACCTCTTCGCAAATACCTTTGATGCGTTGGTAATTCCCAGTGATCGGACATAGTCCTTCCGCAGTATGCGGAATTTCGCAGGACGACAAAACCCTATGTTTTAGGGATGTTCTTAACCTAAGACTCCTATTCTAACCTTCCTAACAAAATTTAGGAATTGTTTTATAATTATTTTTGTGAACTTTTTACTAAGGAAAAAGTAGGATGTTACATTACACCCCCTTAGAAAAATTTCGCCCACGAAATTTAGATGTAGGTTTTGACGTACCTTCAAATAGTTTGGGGTATGCTTGTCTCATATCCATTTCCAGCTCCCATGTTTGATCTTCGCAGGCTCAATTCTCCCATAAGACGCGCACCATCGGCACTTCCTTATTTCTTGTCTTGCATGTCTTACGGTCCAAAATCTCTCGAGGTGTCATGGGTAGGGAGAGATCTTCCCTTGGTTGTACCTTGTCGGACTCCATTATGTGATCCGGAGAGGCATGGTATTTCCCTAGCTAGGAGACATGGAAGACATTATGGACATCTGCCAGATTAGGTGGGAGAGCTACTTGGTAAGCTACCGGTCCAATACGCTTGAGGATCTAGAATGGTCCAATAAACCTTGGGCTCAACTTCTTGACCTTGAGGGACCTTCCGATGCCGGGTGCTGGAGTGATCTTCAGGAATACATGCTCGCCTTCCTTAATTTTCAAAGGTTTTCTCCTCGCATCCGCGTAGCTCTTCTGGCAGTTCTGCGCCGTTTGAATCCTTTCCCGAATCTGTTTCACCCACTCTTCAGCTTCCTTGATCTCGTCAGCACTACAGTTCTAGAACTTTGCCCCCTCGTTCCAACATAAGGGGGATTGGCGCACTTCCGGCCATACAAAGCCTCAAAAGGGGCCATGTCAATGCTAGCTTGATAGCTATTATTGTATGAGAATTCTACTATGGGCAACATCTCATCCTAATAGCCTGGTAAATCTAACGCACAGGCTCACAACATGTCTTCCAAAACTTGGATTGTTCGCTCAGATTGTCCGTCCGTTTGGGGATGGTAAGCAGTGCTGAGTTGGAGCTCCATCCCATAAGCTTTCTAAAATGCCGTACAAAATCGTGGCGTGGACCTGGGATCTCTATCAGAGATGATAGATGATGGAATCTCGTAGAGCTTTACGATTTCCTTAACATATATCTACACTAACTTTTCAAAGGGATAATTCATCTGAACGAGAATGAAATGTGCGGACTTGGTGAGTCGATCAACAATGACCCAAATCGTGTAACACCCTTGCTAACTGCCCACTTCCATGGTAGTAAGCCATGCTCACAGGGTTGTTATTCGTTGTGTCGGGTTACCTTTAACCCTTACTTTTACCTTTGCAAATATCTTATACGCAAAATATGGACCAATTTGAAAATCATTCGTGTGCTTATCAAGTTATAAACTAGGAGCCGTGCGTGATTACGATAACATATAACAATAGTCGCTAATAACCGAAGTAGAACATGAAGAGTAGGTATATATACATAATTACAACCAAGGTCCGAAACATAATTACACATAGCCTTAATACTAAATATTTACACAAAACGTAATAAAGTCATAAAGCATAATACAAAAACATCTATCACTCTACTGCAAACATCTTTTCTTTGCTCTTGCCCTGGAACGGTTCTGCTGCACCCATCAACACGTTACCATGCGTCGCGCTCATCAGTCTACTCGCTTTGCACACCTGGATCCATAACTGAGTGGGGGGTGAGAACTCTTGGTCCTCAGTTGGGTTCCTTAGCACAACCTATCGTTCATTTTCTCGGTTACCCTCCAGGCCGTTCCGGTGAGGTCTAAGTGATCATGCATACTAAAATCCTACTGATTATTATCTTTGCCTAGGACCCTGAATAGCTTTACTTAATTAACTATGTGATTGGGATCTAATCTTTCTTATCTAGGTTCTCGCGCTTTCTTTTCTTAACCGTCATAACATAACCATATAAACATGTATGCTGACAGCCGCAACTGGTCATTACGCATATGTTGCGCGGGAATCCTTCCCCCATGCTTGTCGGGCACTGGGTGGGGCATCATGCACACCTTTGGGCATGGTATCTTTCATCATGCACATTTCTGAGCACAGTATCCATGCAAGGGGTCATCATGTCGGTGGGGAAAAGTATCAATGCATGAGACTCGTTCATCCCGCAACCATTGTGCAGGGTATCTTTCATTGTTCATCCCGTAACCATTATGCAGCGTATCTGTCATTGTTCATCATAACCATTCTTGTCCCAATACTCCCTCGCACACCTTAGGACCTTCGTCCCCATGGTGGTGTACGACCTGCCTTTTCTGTCTGTTCCCCGGGCCAACATGACTCCACCCTCTTACCGGGTGGCGAGGGGCCGCCCTCTTGGCTAAGCCGGAAGCGGACTGTATCACCATTCATTCATTCTTTACATCATCATTCGTTCATAACATGTCATGCATAACCTTGACCATATGCACATTTATCTTTCTGATCATACTCTTGTTCCTACATTTCATTCTCATCTTCATTCATTAAGCATTCATTAAACAACAACCTCTAGTGATCTATCCTCATGATGCATGTTTTCTCAAACACATAAACATATAATCACATAATCATGGCATAATATAAATATAAATCATTTGGGAATGGGAGTGTCGGAACCCGACAGCCTAAGATGTCTTTCATAACCTTACTTTCATAAAACGGTTCCCATGAAGCAACCACGGTTCAGGCCGCTCAGCGCCCATTGGAGCCACTCAGCGTTAAGTGATGCCGCTCAGCGTCCAGTGGGGCCGCTCAGCATTCCCTGGAGTCAACCTAGTCACAGATCAGTTTGAAAATAGTTTTCTAAGAGTTAACTCCCAGGCTGCTCAGCGCCCATAAAGTCCGCTCAGTGTAACATCCTAGTTTTCCCTTAGCAAAGATTTCGCATAAAAAATTCGTGTACGAACTCCTTTAAAGGTTGGAAGCATAAGTGGCAGGTGTCCGTCAAGCACTGGGACGCACGTAACTGTGTGACCAGGGTGGACAAGTGCCAGATTTAGGGAGGTTAGGCTTTGGAATCCCGAAGGGGGAAGAATAAGGCTTATTTAGCAAACGTGGACAACAAGAAAGTAAAGAGAGGAGTGCATGAGAGTCGAGTGAGCATGGCAGTGGAATAAATAAGTTTAAAGAGGACATGCATACATCGTATAAGCGAGGTTGAGGACATAGGTAAGAGTACAACTAGGGTTGGAGGTATAAACATAAATCTAAGAAAATGGAATAACAATCAAGTGTGAGGGAACCAAGTCCGAGTATGGTTACATATTCCAATTTAGGTTTCACCTAGAGAAGTACAAAAGGTTGGGTTTTGAAGGACAAAGGAGGGTGTACTAAGCTTAAGAGGGAAGAGGGACTAAAGGTGAGAGGGAAGGAAAGAGAATATGAAACCAGAAGCGATCGAGGTTAGAATGGTAACCTTAAGATATTAAGGTAAAAAGGGAGAATCTAGAAGAAATAGAAGGAGTGTGGAATGCCAGAGAGCTTAGTAATAGAAGCGGATGCCCAAAATACAAGCAACGCTGGAGACGTCAGGAAAGTGGAAGCCTGGTTCCCTAGGACACGAGTGTCTGTGGAAATTATTCTATTTGGTTTCTCAAAATTCTACTAACACTCAAACGATTCCTTTTAACCTTTAGAATTGAATAGAAAACCTAAACCGTCTGCCAGACAGAATTCTGTTTAGTTTTGGACGATTCCGCAGACACTAGAACAGCCCCGTTTGGCCTTGTTTAGCCAATAGAACGAGCGGGGAGTCCCAAAGTCTTTAGACACCTACCTTGTACCAGAGAAAGGGTACAAACACCTTGGAATAACCCCACAACCTTACTAGGAAGATTGGGCAATAGCGAAACTGCGAGCAGAACGGTGGTCTGCAGTCACCACGACTCAATGGTGTATCAAAGATACCTTTGGAAAATATACCTCCAGAGAAAAATTCACCAATACCTTGAAGTAAACACACGTCCATGTAGAGGACAATTAGAGGATCGCGACGGTACAAGCGGAATATTTTTCGGACGACTGTGCGCGACGCACCGAGACTGCGAACAACCAGAAATGAGCGAAACGGGACTGAGTGGGACCCACATGGGAGATGACCACGTGATGAATCAGATTTTTTAGGGAAAAATAATAAAATAAGGGTTACTATTCATTGATGTGACCTGATGTGACTTTGTAATTATCCAAACTAATTAATTAATTAATAAATCAAATTAGAAATGGCATTTTGGTAATTTTGGCAAGGGCAAAATGGGAAAGATGAGCCAAAATTCGTGGCTATAAATACCATGCCACCAGCCACTCAATTCATTCATCCATCCTCATTAGAAGTGCCGAAACACTGCTCGTGTTCTCTGCGGTCGAGCTGCGGGAACTCTGACAGAAGCTAGGAGGAAGCTCTGCACTCGGAGGGCCGCTCTCCCCCAACTCTCTCATCATCCAATCTGCCTTCAAAGCCTCTAAATAAGTTGGGTAACTTTGGTTTTGCTCACCTCCTTGGTGGTGCTTCCATGCTTGCTTTGCTTTTGATGCTTTATGTGTTATGTTAGAACTGTTATGCTAGGATTTTGATGATGATTCTGAAGGGTCCTGTGACCTGGACTAGATAGGAATATACTTTTTGGAACATGTGTAAGATTCCTAAGAAGTGGCCATGAGAAAAGATAAAGAAAAGCCAAGAAAAACAAAGGAGTATGCTACAGTTTCGCCAGGAATCGCTGAGCGGCCACATGAACCGCTGAGTGACCATATTCCTCGCTGAGCGAAGCGTACCACTGAGCGGACTGTGCTGAAACTGAGTAATAAGGATGGAAATAATTTCTAAAACTCGGCAGTAGACCGCTGAGCGGTCTAGATAACCGTTGGGCGGCCTGAGAGGCCTTTGAAAATGGTTTTTGAAAAGTGGAGGAACGAGTCTCAGGGACCGCTGAGCGGACCCAAGGTCACGCTGAGCGGCAATGTGTATGATATCATGCATCATGAGGACCGGGTTGTCAGTAGGTGTTAGGACAACCTTAGAGAACTAGAGGTTAATCACTTAATGCTTAAAGGCCATAATTGAACACTAGGGAACAAGTATGTAGTTATATGATAGGAAGTCTCTCTCTTGGCGAACACGCCCGTCACCAGTCCCAAAAGGGTGGATTGGTTAAGAGTGATGAATGAAAAGAAAGAAAAGAAATAATGAATGAGAAAGGGTGAAATCACACCTAAGTTATGATTATGATGATGTATGAGTCCAATGCCTGGCTGAGTCGCGAGGGCCAGCCCCTGCCTCCTACCTAGTGGAGGTTAGCCCACTTGATTGGCGGCGATGGACCTAGACCGCATCGGTAGTTAGCAACCACTCTGGTCTGAGTGCAGCTGGGTCGTCGTCAAGTTGGTAACAGAAGTGGTTGTAGTCGTATGGCCATGGCTACATGGGCAAAGGACTAGATGAGAGGGACGTGATCCCGGGCCCGAAGTTCACCTGGGGGCGTCCAAGAAAAAAAAAGAGAAGGACGTAACCCTGGACCGAAGTTCATCCAGGGCCGTCAATGTAAGAAGGATGTAACCCAGACCGAAGTTCATCCGGGAAGCATAAGAGAACACCCATGAATAAAGTATGAAATGAATGCATATGTAATGATATGATGATTGAATATGTGATGTATAAGAATATGATAATGTATATAAGTATATATGAAGCATGTAAGTACCGTCAAGAGAACGCTCGAGACGGCTATGTATGTACGCGAGAAAAGTTAACAAGCACAAAAACTTAGATAAGAAAGATTAGATCCCCAGTCACCTAGTAACTTAGATAAAACCGTTCAGGATCCTAGGCAAAGATAATAATCAGTAGGATGTTAGTATGCATGTAAACATAGAGATCTCCTGAGCGGCCTGGTTCATAAGTGAGTCAAAGAAATACCCTGACGCTACGGTAAACCACTGAGGACAAACGTTCTCACCCCCACTCGCTTATGCTTCCAGGGACAGACGATAGCTACGATAAGCAACGAGAGGAATAGAAAAGAATGGAGGACAGGCCCCGATGACAGACAGACAGATCTTCAAGGCTATGAAGATATGCTTGGCTAGTTGTATGCTAGATGAACTTTTATTATGTATATGAATGACTATGGCATGTATATGTAACTTTATTATATTATTATGTGATTTGTTGTACTCATCTATGATGGACCATGCATTGATTATATAACTATCTAGACTAGGGATAATGAATAATCGTAAGCCCATGGCTCTATCGCTTGTATCATACATCTTTTTCGCACAAGGCTCATACTTTATAAATAAGCATTCAGCAGAAAAAGTTTTAAAAGGGTCCATATTTTCCATAATCAAGTATTTTCAAAAAGTAACGAGGGACTATAAGTATTCCCACCAATGCAGATAACAACCCTGTGAGAATTGTTTACTGCGTACTGGTAAGCAGCTAGCAGGGGTGTTACACTCAGCGCCTTGGGCGTGACTCTGGTTCCTCCTTTGCTTTCTTGTAGTTTCTTTAAACCATAACGATGGCCACTTCTTTGGCTTCACCACCAGTTCCAACCATCACCATACAGCCATGTTTAACTTAGAAAACATAGGAAATCATAGCAAAGTCATCTACCTATCCTAACCAAGCATTTCTAGCATAAAGCATAACATAAGCATACAATCAAACAAACACATAGAGCCACCAAGGAGGTGAGCAAGCTTAGGATTACCCACCTTCTTAGAGTCCTAGAGAGGTTTAGAGATGGCTAGGGAGATGAGGGCGTCGAGGTCTCCAACCGGCTCCTAGTTCCTGACAGTGTTTCAGTAGAGTTTCTGGATCGAACGAATTTCCGGCAGAGTTTCAAGAGAGTTGTGAATTTGTGAAAAATGAGAGAAATGAGGGGGTATTTATAGGGGAAGGGGCCGTGGCTGATGGGGGCAGTTTTGTCCATAATTTTTAGCCAAAATTACTATTTTGCCCTTTCCTATTTTAATTTCTTAATTAATTAATTGTTTTGGATAATTATGGGGTCATATCAAGTCAAATCAATGAATAGTGACCCATATTTTAATATTTTTTCTTGAGAAATCTGATTACCCACGTGGTCAATTTAGATTTGGGTCCCACCGGTTCCGTTTCGCTCACGTTTGGTCGCTCGCAGTGCCGATGCGTCCGAAAAATATTCCGCTTATACCGTCGCGATCCTCTAATTTCCCTTAACCTAGAAATAAGGTTTATTCAAGGCATTTGTGAATTTTTCTTCGGAGGAGTATTTTCCACAGATACCTTTGATGCCTCGTTTTCTTTCGCCGGTGTCCGAACAGGACCGTTCTGCTAACATTTCAGCGGTCGCCAAAGCTTCCTAGTAACGGTTTGGGGTTAACTCTAGGGATTTTGTAACCTTTCCCTCCATAGGGGTTGGGTTTCCAGAGACTTGTAATTCTCTGATCAATTCTAGGGACTGAAAGGGGTTGATCTAGTGTCTATAGAATCGTCCAAAAGTGAGCGAAACTCCTTTTTTCCAACAGTTTGATTTTTCCATCAAATTCTAAGGACCAAGAGAAGTCTTTTAAGTGTCCTCAGAATTTTGAGAAACTAAACAGAAAAGTTTCTACAGACAAACTTCTGTCCTAAGGATTCAGGCTCTTATACATTTCTACCCTATACGGAGAGCTTTTACTGAGGTTTTTCTGATGAAATCGTTACTAAGGGAGAAGTGGGATGTTACAAATCGCATCTACCCCTCTAGCAGTCCTGGGTAATCCGGAGACAAAGTCCATGGCTATTCCTTCCTATTTCCACTCAGGAATCTCCGGTGGGCTTAGCATCCCATGCGACTTCTGATGTTTGATTTTCACCTTCTGGTATACCAGGCATTTCTCTACCCATTCTGCTATATCCCTCTTCATCCCGGCCCACCAGAACATCTTCTTCAAATCTTGGTACATTTTGGTCATTCCTGGGTGTATGGTAAAATGTCTTCTGTGTCACTCCCGGAGAATGTCAGTACGCAATCCTCCTTCGTCTGGTACACAGAGGTATTTGTTAAACCTCATCAGGCCATCAGGTCCAAAAGCGGCTTCCTTAATTTTTCCTTGTTGCACGGCTTCCACCAAACTTAGCCACGAGTCATTGGTGTAGGCCAGTTGTGCTTCCACAATTCTAACTCGGAACTCACTGATAATTTGGATCTGCCGTAGGCGGATACTAGTTGGTCTGCGCAAAAACCCCAAGTTAAGGTCTTTGAAGTTCTCAATTAACTCGAGTTCTTTCACCATCATCCAAGCCGCATCTAATGACTTCCTGCTCAAGGTATCGGCTACAACATTTGCCTTGCTGGGGTGGTAGTTCAGCCCGAAGTCGTAATCCTTCAGGAACTCCATCCAGCATCGTTGCCTCATATTCAATTCCTTCTGGTCGAACAAGTATTTTAGACTTTTGTGGTCTGAAAATACTTCGAAGTGCACTCCGTGCAAGTGATGCCTCCATATTTTGAGAGCGAAAACCACGGCCGCAAGCTCTAGGTCATGGGTGGGATAGTTCGCTTCATGGGTCCTCAGTTGCCGAGAAACAAATGCCACCACCTGCCGATTCTGTATAAGCACACATCCCAGTCCAGTGTTCGATGCGTCACAGTATACTTAGTATGGAGCTTGAGGGTCTGGCAGAATTAATACTGGCGCCGTAGTTAGCTTCTCCATTAGAGTGCAGAAACTTTGTTCATATTCTGGCGACCAGATGAATGGTACATTCTTTCTCGTCAGCTTAGTAAGTGGCAGCGCCATTTGCGAGAATCCTTTAATAAATCTTATGTAGTATCCCGCAAATCCAAGGAAACTCCTCACTTCGATGACTGAGGTGGGCTTCTCCCACTGCCTGACTGCCTCAACCTTACCTGGATCCACCGCAACACCATTCTCTGACACTACGTGGCCCAAAAGTTGTACCTCCTTCTCCAGAACTCGCACTTGGACAGTTTTGCATATAGCTTTTTGCTCCTTAGTATCTTCAACACCGTCCTCAAGTGCTCCGCATGCTCTGCCTCGCTCTTAGAATATACTAGGATATCATCAATGAAGACGATGACACACTAGTCCAGATGTTCACGGAAGATACGATGCATGTAATCCATGAATATGGCGGGGGCATTGGTCAATCCAAACGCCATCACCGTAAACTCATAATGCCCGTATCGCGATCGAAACGCGGTTTTAGGGATATCCTCGCCTTTTACGCGGATTTGATGGTAACCGGACAGTAGATCAATTCGTGAGAAAACCTTTGCTCCCTTAAGCTGATCTATCAGATGATTAATCCTAGGTAGCGGATATTTGTTCTTGATGGTTACCTTGTTCAACTGTCTGTAGTCCACGCACATCTGCATGGAGCCATCTTTCTTCTTAACGAATAGTACTAGATGTAACTACAGATAGCAACCTAAGGGGAGGTGAATTAGGTTTTTCTTGTTTTTCTCGGATTTTGATTGTTTGAGAAGTCTGAAACCCTAATCCCCAAATTTAGAACAAGACCCAGCAATTAACCAAATGATTGATAATGTTAAATGCAGCGGAAATTGTAAATTGCTGAATGTAAAAGTGTAGGGATAAGAAGAATCACACCAGAGAGTTTATCCTGGTTCACCTTCACAACCGAAGGCTACGTCCAGTCCCCTGTTTCTGAGGCAGGGTTTTTCCACTATGTAATCTTGTGTTGTGTACAACCTCACAACCAAGGCACTTACACTGACAACTACAAGAGAACACAACCGTTCTCCTGGTTACACAATGCCTTCACCGAACCCTACGGTGATGATCAGAATATACACCGACAACCACGGTGTTTACAAACAACCAATTGAACTTGAAGAAGATTTAATACAATGGCTTTGTAACAATCCTAAACTCAGGGAAGGATAATCCTGAATAGAAAGCATTCAAAGATATGAAAGTTATGGCTCAATGCTTTTCTGAGTTTTGGATTGAAAAGAACTTTGAAAGTTTTGATCAGAACGTGTAAAACTTGTAAGAATTAATGAAAGAATGAAGTTTTGATTGTATGTACTTGGTTCTGCACGAATTCTGCAATATATAGGCAAAGGTGCCTGTTCATGAACCAATGCCAAAGCATATGATGCAAAACAACGCACTGTTTCATGAAAAAACACACCCATTCGAGCATGTAATCGATTAGCAAAGGGTGGTAATCGATTACACACAACAAACGGCCATATATTCAAATTTCAAAAGGTGGTAATCAATTACTGCGGGTTGGTAATTGATTACACACTTCAAAATTTAAATAATTTTGAATTCAAAGTGCTGGTAATCGATTACTCAAGCATGGTAATCGATTAACCATGCAGAAACTGAGTTAAAGTGTTAAAACCCTTTGAAAAATGTTGCCAAATGCTTCTAGGGTTTTAAGAAAAATGTTAGACATGTTTGTGATGAAAAACTTTGAGCCATTGACCTTTAATATCTTAACATGTGCTAACTATTGACTCTAGGGTTAAAATCTTGAACCTTTAAAGATATGCAGCTTGAGCCTTGAGGTTCTTTGATCTTGATTGAGTCTTCCCTTTTCCTGCTTTTTGTTGGTGTTGTTGTCGTCATCAAAACCACGCCATCAATGGTCAGAGGAAGAGTCTTCTTCACACTGGAGCTCCCCAGGGTGAAACACCCTAGCTAGCTAGTCCACGCTTAAGTCACAAACCTGCCGACTAGGTTGTTATCTCTTTTGGTTAGGATAGTACTTAGTATGATTTTAAAAATACAGTTACCCATAAATATGGACCCAATTTTCGACGTATCCTAGTATAAAATATAAGCCCGGTTCTTGACAGAACATATATTGTGAAGGGTAACGTACCATACTTAACTGATATTAATTAGGTATATTCAACATTCATAGCAACCAAAGGTCCATGCCATATATTCACAAATAGTTACACATGTAATATTATAAATGTTACGTACAATTACATAGTAGTACACGCATATAGCCTACTGACTAAGGACATGTGTGAAATCTCTATCATAACTCTGTTTTCCTTATTCCTCTGTCCATCTTCTTCAGTATTGCTCGTCCTTGTATTGCTTGCACTGTTCTGAGCCTCTACATCCTTGTCGTGCTCGCCTAGAACCATAAAGGAGTGAGGGATGAGAACACTGCGTTCTCAGTGGAAAACCTTAATCGTCATAACTCGTTTCATACTCAATTATGATTCTGCCGCTCAGGGGTCTCTAAGTGTCACAGTTACACTATGGTCCTACTAGTTATTAATATCCATACTAAGCCTGAGCAGCTTTATCTATATTACTAGGTGATTAGGGAACCTATTCTTCATTATCTACGTCATCTGTCTACTAGTCTAGTCCCTAACTCATATACTGTCACACAATTCCACATAGCTACATTACGGTATCAAAATCATCATCATTTTGTTGAAAATCATTTTACTCCCGCAGTATAAGGCACGCCTTATTAGCGATTCCGCCCTCGTCCCTTGTAGCTGCGACCACACCGCTACAACCACACTTTTAGCCCACATCGTGGCTGCCAGGTCGCGCTAACTTGAAGGGTCACCTACAGGGTCTTGACCCCGTAATTCTCACCAACCACGACCGAGGTGACCATCAAAAGGATGGCGGTGAGAACGGACCTACGACTCGACCGGGACTAAGACCTTCCCCAAAAGCCGAGCCCTCGGCCCTTCTAGAGGGGGTTTTCCCCTCATCATCATCATCACGTGCATAGCTCAGTATTTGATGTAAAATTTCATATATAATAAACACAGTTCATGATCATCTTAAAGCAATCATATTCATTCATCATCTTAAAGCAACAATTATAACATTATAGCTCATGTCATCATCTTCATCATAGTCATTGAAAGATCACCATCTTATATCCTAACATATAACACCACATAATTATAAGCATCTAACATACATCATATCAAACAATCATCATTATATGACATTAGTACATAACCTCCTATCATCATAAACATTTAACACATATTATGTCACTTAACTCGTAGATATATCAAAACTGTTCATTAATAATATTCAGCAGATCCATGGATAATTGCAAGTGGTCTGGATAGCTTTTTGTGAAATTATGTAACCCTAAATCTTCAATCAGGCCGCTCAGCGCAAGCCCTAGTCCGCTCAGCGCACAAGGCCGCTCAGCGCATACCTGACGAAATTCAGCTCCAAGTCTTGCAATTTTCCATGTTCTGCATGGTTACTCATGCTTCATTTGAAGAGAGTTCCTCCTAATATTTCCCATCATTTTTGACACATATAGATAACATAATTTCATACTCACTAGCTTAATAAACATAAACAAATGTAAATCCACAATCAACAAAACAAGTGTCTGGTTTCTGTCAAATATTAGCGACCATGAACCGGAGAGATCCAAAACCTTACCCCAAGGTTTTTGGTAGCCCTAAGATCATTTTTCTGTCTAAAAACCCAGATTCTTAACCCCACTGCACAAAATTCTAGTTTTGCCCCTCTTTCCAAAATTACCATTTCGCCCTCTAAACGCCCTGTTTTCTTTGGAATTTTTGTTCTCAAAAACCTGATGGACGCAAGACTTGCCCTTAAGGTTTTTGATAGTTATAAACCCATATTTTCTGAAAACCGACCCAGTTTTTCATCCCAAAATACAAAATTCCCATTTTGCCCTTATTTCCTAAAATCACTATTTTCTGCCTGGTTGTTGAGAAATTCATCGAGGACTCCAAAAATCATGAAACTTGACATCCCAACTCAATTTTTTGTTTAGAACCCAAAAATAACATTAGTTTTTCATGATAAAAATCCCAGCGTACAGTTCCTACCAAAATCGTGTCATAGCCCTAATTACAGCTTAGGCTTTCCTAACTTTTAACAGAATCACAGAAAACACCAACACATCCAGACAATCATCAACCACATATATATAAATCAAAGTCACATAAAAGGTATCCTAACCGCATATATATCTAACATGAAAGGACATAGACAGTGGATAAGTCTGTTACCCACGTTTTTGCGTCCGACTACGGTTTTTGTTGCTTCCTTTGGCCTTTTCTCCAACAATGATGCTTCCTAGCTCTTCTTGGGATGATTTTATTCCAAGATTTCTCTAGGGATTATGAGGGCTTTTGTGGGTTAAGGTTAGGGAGTTATGGGAGAACTTTGTCTAGGTTTAGTGTAGGATGTAACATCCCGCATTTTTCTTCAGCGAAAAGTTCGTCAAAATTAAATAAAATAAATTCTAAGACAATTTAGAAAGGTTAAATAAGGAATTTTAGGGTTAATAATTCCCAAAGAACCTAGGGTTGCGGTTGTAGGAAGTTCCGCAGACAGCTGAATGGTCTGGTTCGGACAAATTATTCACCGGCAAGCGAAAACGAGCCGAAAGTATCCATAAAGAATACTGCCCCAGAGGAAAAATTACAAGTTCCTTAAACCAATAATATTCCCATGTAGGGGAAAATTAGAGGATCGCGATGGTATAAGCGGAATATTTTTCGGACGACTGTGCGCGACGCACCGGCACTGCAAGCAATAAAACACGAGCGAAACGAAACCGGGAGAAAAGCAAAAAGGGGACAGCCCACGTGATTTAATTCAGATTTGCAAGGAAAATAATA
>QANU01073254.1:0-21561 GCA_003254905.1 Nissolia schottii | reverse complement strand
ATAAATTTATTTAATTAGTTATTTTCTTATGATTATTTATTTAGAAACTCCTTATTTATGAAGAAGATATTTACAAAGCTATTTTAGAAAATCATGAAACTATTTTATAACCACATAGGACCACATGTTTTATTACATTAAATAAGTCATGTTGCGTGTGTAAGATTAATATTAAGTAATATAGATATTCATATTGTTTAGTTAAACCTTTAACAAAAGATTATGGTTAAGGAAAGATTTTGGTGGGAGAAGATTTCTGTTAAGGAAAGATTCTAGTTAGGATAAAACTTAGTATTTAAGTTGTCTATTGTAACACACCTCTTTTAACTGGGAACCTCTCTTAGTCTACTTATATTTTTTAAGAGAAAATATTTAATAAATATTAAGTCATGTTATCCTATCAATATTAGTTAAAAGATTATGTTATTATGATCATGTTATGTCATGTATTTAAAATATTTTCATAGGAGTATATCTAGTATAGAACAGTAAGTCAGCGACAACCTACGCTGACTCTGGCATACCTTATACGATCGTAAAATAGAATAAGATTCATGTAGATTTAGGGCAAGATTATAAAGTCTGGACATGACAGCCTGTGATGCCTGGCGTCATGTATCATGTAGATTAGGACTAACTATCAAGGATCTATGGACTCGGATAGTGTATCTCCAACTATCATGGCCTAGATACTTGGGTAGTGCGCAAGACTAATTATCAAGAATTTATGGTCTCGGGTAGTGCATCCCCAACTATCGTGGCCTCGATACTTGGGTAGTGCATCAAGAACCATAAGTAAAACTGTAATGCTCGGAATGTCTATCTAGAGAACTCTCAACTGAATTCTATTTTCAAATACTTTGTGTACTATTTATTATTAAAAGAATATTTTATGTTTGTTACATATTATGTATTGCACATGCATGTCATGTTTTCGAAGTGTCTCATCTCGTCATGCGGACGACCATTCGCTGAGACTCTTCCAAAAGTACTCACCCCTCAACCTCTCCCTCCAGTTACAGGTTACGAAGCAGCATAGCAAAGCATGGAGTTTATGATCAATGCAGCGACGTCAGAATCTAAGAGTCAGTAGTTCACCTTGAGGTGAAGCTATCGATAGGAATTGTTAGTCTTACCTTTAGTTTTGTAGTTGAGTCATGTCTAGAGTGTTCTAATTGTATACAAGCAGGATCTTCATACCACTCACATATTTTATCTTGTATATTTATGTTTATTGTAAGAGATTTTTCATTTAGAAAAAGAAAGTTTTATTTGTTTTTAGTTAAAGTTAAAATGCATATTTTTATGAAAAGCGTTCCTAAGATGTTTCTGTAAGAGAACTAGTCCATTGCGTGCTGATCGCGTCCTAAGTTGGGGCGCGACAGAAGCTCTGTTGGTGGGGAAAGATAAAATCCCGCTTACCCATTTACATTTTGTGAATGACACAATTCTTTTCTATCCGAATGAAGAGGAAACGTTAAGGAACTACAAAATAATTCTTGAGTGTTTTGAACTGAGGTCAGTTCTGATTATTAATTATGAGAAATCCGCCTTCATTTCATTAAACTGTGAAGAGGTGTGGGTGGCTGACATGTGTCTTTGGTTGAATTGTGCATCTGTGAAGCTTCTATTAAGATACTTAGGTATCCCATGGGTTCGAATCCGATGCAGGTTGCTACTTGGGACCCAATTATAAACAAAATTCAAGAGAGACTAAGTTCCTGGAAATCTAAAATTTTGTCCAAGGAGGGAAGACTGGTTCTTATCAAATTGGTCCTGAACAGCTTACTGGTGTACTATCTTGATATTTTTAAAATGCCAAAATAAGTGGGCAAAAAAATAGTTTTCATGCAATCAAGTTTCTTTTAGGGTAAGGCGGATGGAAACCATGGCTTGGCTGCCATTAAATCGAGCATAATTCAGAAACCTAAGAAATTGGGTGGAATGGGTATTGATGATGTAGTGTGAAAGAACTCAGTCTTACTATTTAAGTGGTGGTGGTGGTTTGCTAAGGACGAATGTCCTCTATGGAAGCAAATTGTGTGCTCTTGTAATGAATTAAACCCCACAAAATCCCTAGCTTATCAACAAGTCAAAGATAATGGTGAAATTTGGGAGGCTATCCAAAAGCTTGGCAATGATACTTCTGTAGTTGCTAAGAAGTTTCATGAAGGTATAAGATTGGAAGTGGGAGATGGAAGCTCAACGTGGTTTTGGGATGAGCATTGGGTGGGTGATAAATGCTTGAAAGAATCTTTTTCGAGATTATACGATATATTGATTCAAAAGGAATGTCAAATTGGTGACTGTGGTTTTTAGGATTGTCGCGACCGTGATCGCAGCGGACAAGCGACGAGATTTTAAAAGAAAATGAAATTCAATGGAGTTGCCACCAACTTTATTCAAATTAGGAAAAATTGGAAAACCTTTATTTATAGAAAACTGGTCTGATTTGAGTTTGGGTTCGAGAGTCGATTATGCATAGGAAAGGGCAAAAACTTAATTTTGCGGCACCCATAAGACATCTGTATAAACGGTTACTTTAATTAATCATGCAAAATTTTTATAACCTCTAAAAGAAAGTTGAGAAAGTTTAGAGTATCAAGTTGTTGCAACTCAGATACTCTAAAACGAGTTAACAAGTCGTCGCGACTTAGTTATTATTAAAACATGTTCACATTTTTTTTTTCAAAGAAATAAGTAAAATGTTAAATAAATAAATAAATAAAATTATTTACACATTTGACAAAAATGATGAAAATTTAATTTTGGGTCGACTTGCGCTCCTATGCATCTTCTGGTGCAATAAGGAACTCAAAGCCACATAGTGCTCTCTAGAAAATATTTGTGTGTTAATTAATTTAAAAAGAAAAAAAATAGTTTCAGAGCATCGATTTGTCACAACAAAAATACTCTGGAACACATAGTTAACAAGTCGTCACGACTCAGTTAACTAATTTATTTTCATGTCAAAAAAAATTGTTGATTAATTAAACTAAAAAAAAGTTTAGAGTATCAAGTTATCACAATTCGGATGCTCTAAAATGAGTTAACAAGTCGTCCCGACTCAAGCTAACATTTTTATTTTCATGCTAGTCCTCCTCTTTTCTTTTCTTATTACTTATTTTTTTTTTGTAGCAAACAACAATAATAAAGAAAAGATTTTATGGGCGCAAAACACATGACCCAAAAAAATCAGAATAATAAAATAAAAAAACAGATCAGCAAAACAAAGAAAAATTTCAGCCCAAAGGCAAGCCGAAAACACACGGCCCAACAAAAAGAGAATACTAAAATAAAAAAACAGATAAGCAAAACAAAGAAAAACCTTTCAGCCCGAAATAGATGGCCCAAAAAAACGAAATAAAAAACATAAATCAGTAAAACAAAATCAAGATTTCAAGCAACAGCGGGCCCAAACCCAAACCCAAACCCAAAAAAGGGAAAAAAAACACAAAATTAATAACAACAACAACAATAATAATATTAAAAAAAAAACCCAAACCCATCTCCCTCCTTCTCTGATTCTCTCAACCGATCATCTCTCCCTCTCTCTGGTCTCCATCTCCTTCCATCTCTTTCTCTCTCGGCCTCCAGGGCCCTCTTCACGACCGGCGCTGCCGCCACGGCAAGCCGTCGGTAGCGGCGCCCTCCCTCTCTTTCTCTCAGCTCCCTCTGTGTCCATCTCTCTCTCTCTCTCTCACTCTCTAGATCTGTCTCAAGGGGCTCCCCTCTCTCAGATCTGGTCTCTCTCAAGCTCACCCTCTCTCTCGGCCCTCTCGGTTCTGCTTTCCATCTCCTCGGCTCCCCCCTTTTTTTATTTCTATTGACGGTGCCGCCGCCATGGCCAGTCGCCGGCGGCGGTACCAGTTCTCTCTCACTCTCTCACTCTTTTCCTTTCTCTTTTTTTGGTTTCTGGTGTGTGTGTTTTGTTTGGGATTTGTTTGATTTGATTTTTTTTTTCTGCAGGTATGGATGGGTTGTGTTGTTGGTGGTTGGTTTCGGGTTCTGTGAGGGTGGCTGGCTGATGGTGGTTCGGTGGTTGAGGGTGGTGTGAGGAGAAAAAGGATGGTGGTGAGGTGGGTTGTTGATTATGTATAGGTTCTGTTTCTCTCTTCCCCTTTTCTGTTAAAATTTTTGAACAAATTGTTACTCAAAAAAAAATAAAAAAATCACATACCTCTCCCAGAGCTCTAATCCTCTTTCAAAACAACTTTTTTTTTCCTTTTATAATCTTCTCTATTTTTCTTCTGAAAACAGAACTGAAAAAAAAAGGTTTTTCCTCTCCTTTACTGTGTGAATTAGATTGCATTTATAGTGTCAAATTCTGAACACATGATGTTCACTTTGCTTGCTGCAGTTTCTTTTATTCCATTTATGTATGTTGCTTGTATTTTTCTTACAAGAAAACCCCCACTTTGGATGTTCCTTGCTGACAGAAATTCTGCAGAAAAGGGGGGGGAGGATTTCTGGTGGATAACAGCGTTTGGGGAAGAAGGTTGATGTCTTCTTTTTTTTTTCTTTTTTTTTTTTGTTTTCTGTTAGGGCCGAAGAAGTAAAAGATTGGGCCAACAACCATTTTTGGGACTAGACTAAAAAAGAAAGAAAGAAAGGGAGATAATAAAAATAAAAATAAAACTTGTCAAAGAAAAATAAAAATAATAGTAAAAAGAAAATGGCCGGACAAAATTGGGTGTTCACAGGGATGGTTGGTCATGGATTTGGAGTCTTCATTGGACCTAATCTTTGCAGAAGTGAATTTAAACAAAGAGAAAACAGATAGTGGTGTGGAATTTTACTAATAATGTGTCTTTTTGTGTCAAATTTTATTTTTTTAGGTCGTACATAATGGAGGTTGGCAAGAGACAGGTAGAAACTCAACTTCACAAGGGACCTTCGGGTTCCACCTAGAGTGGAATTATTGGCATGGTTCGTGATTCTGGAAAAGATGAATACTAGGAAAGAGTTGGCAACATGCGTTCTATGTGGTGAAATGGAAGAATCTATCACATTTATTCTTACACACTGATTTTGCGAGAGAATTATGGAACATGTGGCTTTAGGGTTGGAATATATCATTGGTGCTCCCTGCTTCAATTAAGGAATTATTTTACGCGTGGCAATGGATTCCAATGGGGAGATAGAAAAAAATGTATGGTTAAGTGGTTACTTTAGTGTGATATGGACGATGTGGAAATGTAGGAACAAAACAATTTTTGAACAAAAATAAATTGAATGGGAAGGTGCTAAAGAAATGGTGTTATTCTGGGCTAATTGTTGGAGCTTATAGCATCTGTTTTTGAAACTAATAAAAAGAGATGAAAATGGTTATTAGGTGCATTTAACACTAGTTATGGTGGTGTGGGTGTGGTATTATCGAGCTTGTTTTTCCCTTGATGGCATTGCAAAGGGGGGAAGAAGCTAGCCTCAATCGGGTTTTTCTGCAGTGGGGGACAAACTGGTCTGATTACGGGCGAAATATCTTATGATTTTTTTTGGCTAAGGAAATGATGATGATTTGTGTATGGATCAATAGTAGGATCGTTTGGTGGTTGGTGACATTCGGTGACTTCAGCTGAGTTTTGGTGATGTGGTGGGAAGCTAGCATTGCTATATTGATTCTGTTGAAATTTTTGCTGATATGATGTGGTGGTTGTTATTTCTATTTATTTGTGTTTCATGTTGCTTCTTTGTTTTGTTGTTCTTGGTTGGTTGTAACTTTGATCTCACCCTATGTTTTGAGTTTCGGTGAGCTCTCATCCATCTGAAAAAAAGGCCGAAGCAGGTAAGCTCTTTCTAGACCTGAGGTCCAAGGCATGAGGTCCCAGACTCGACTTGGCAACTTAATTGGCCAAGTCGGTGATGTCGTGCACTCCCAAGCGTACCTAACAACCACTCAACCAACTTTAAGATAAATGGGGTAGCTAGCCTTTGAGATGTGTGGAACAACTATTCAAACTTCACATGATTCTATCTCAAACAAGTCGACCTAACTTAACTATAAAAGCACATTGACTTAAGGTCACTAGGTATCACCTATTCCAAACCTAGAATAGTCACCTAATCTTTGTACTTACTTGAGTGTTGAAGTGTCTTTGCAGGTACACCCTACCACCTCCTACTCGCACCAGGAACAGAATGTTGGAGCTTCCATTGAGCGCCTCCTCATCTATCTATTACGTTTAGATAACTTTGTTCCTCATTGGAATTACTCTAGAACATATTCATATAAGAATTATCATAAACACTATGCGGTGTCTATTGAATATTAAAATGTAATTACTAAAATATACAAATTCTCATTTTTAATGTAGAAGAAAATATAATTAATTAGTATAAAAGTTTAGACTAACCAAAGTAAAAAAAAATGAATAAAATATACACAAAAACATAAAAGTAGGATAAAAAAAATACCATTTTGCTTAATATAAATTTAAAGTCAAGATCAATTTTTTCTTGAAAAGAAATTTATCAGATAAAAGATAAAAAAAACTGTTTTAGAATATATTATAATTTGTACGAAGTGCATGACCATAGCATCTATCGGTGCAGATTCAGTGACTAATTCATTCACTGACATGTAAACACCTTTACATATGAAATTTTGTACAAAGCTATTTTTTTTAGACCTTAATAGAAAAAAATTTGACTAATTTAGCTGGACTCGACTGTGAGCAGTTTTATAAGGGGTCAATTATAGACATGGTTGTAATTAACGGTAGAGATCTCCCAATAATATATTTTTTTTTCGTAATTCTCAACCTTTTAATTCGGCATTGATCAAGGGACCAAACTCATACCACGGTAATCCTACGTTACCAAATATAAGCACCAAATAAAATAGATGTCACTACAAAATTGTATATGAAAGGTTTATGTGGTATAGGTCATGCAGACGTTGGTTATGGTGAGAAGAAATCCCCATGCGGCAAGTGTTATGCTCGCTTAGGACTTAGAGGGTCAAGTAAGCATTTAAGACAGGCCATACCAAGAAGGGCAGTTTCGGTTGAACAGAACAATTTTATGTAACAGTTGATTTTACTTTCGAGGATTAATGAATNTGTAAGCACCAAATAAAATAGATGTCACTACAAAATTGTATATGAAAGGTTTATGTGGTATAGGTCATGCAGACGTTGGTTATGGTGACAAGACATTGCATATAAGTCCTTTTGGTTATTACCATCACACCGGACAAAATGATCGAAAAATAAAAGTGTTCGAGATTATTACCACCACATTGTATATAAATCCCTAGTCTTTTGATCCGGTATAGTGATAGTAAATGCGTCATTACTTATAAAAAAATATGGTCCTTTCGATTATGAACTTAACATATTATTCTCTCCTTTTGTTTTATTTATCTTTTTTTTTTGAATATTTTGTTTATTAAAATTATATGTGATCATCAATACAAAAAATTATTAAAAAATAAATTAATATTATCTTGAGATATAAAATATAAATAGATCGATATTCTAAAATTTTAAATTGTTTAAAAAAATTAGAAAATTAATTTAAAAACGAGAGCATATTTTGAATTTGATGTCCACAAAAATATTTACGTGTGAATGAACAAAAACATATTTTGCACATGTCAAAATAAACACTTGATGTCTATTTTGATTTGCATAATAATTCTTCCTTATATTATATGTATGACTTTCAATTGCAACAGTAATTGTGACGGTACCAGTTGCATTTTTTTTGTGAATTTTCACAGTTACAGTAAAGATAACGCTACCATGACTAGAAATCACAATTTAAAAGACATGCTTATAGGTATATTACCATCACGTATATCAGAAATTCAAAACCTACCAAAAAACAAGAGAGAGAAGTGTTAAGTCAACCATCGATCTATTCAGTTAGTCAAAAATAATATGAAGTTATAATATCAAATTTACCACTTATATCAATGGCCATATCATGGATGCATTTGAACTTCGGAAGAGTTATCATGTGCCTAAACTTATATATATCATATATGTACATTATAAACTACCGCTATATGCGCAATGATGTAGGTCAACGAAAATCACATTGCTTGTGATCTCCATATATAAGCCGCAATTGCCTAAAACAAGGAACCCTGAAACAAGGCTTTGTGCTATGCACCGCCCAATTTTCATTTGGTACGTACACAAACAGTACAGGATGATATGCGTATCAATTTAATTAATTGGATGCAGTATATTTTCCGGCTAATTATAAGTTGGGCAAAGTTAACCGGTTTCGTAAAGATATTTGTTAATAGACTTAAAATAAAATATGTTAAGATTTTTAATGTTTTAAATACTTTAAATTTTGATTTTTTTTATACAATTTTTTTTAATTAATTCTTAAATTTGCTTAATTTATAATTAGATAATTTTTTTTATGGGTTAATATCTAAGTTGTTCCCCACAAAACGTTTTAGTGTCTTACTTTGCCTCTGAAAATCTTTTTTGGGTTCAACTTAGTTCTTTTGTCTAATTTTTTCAGAGACTATTGGGAGGAGCATTGGAGTTTCTTCGATAAATTCACCAAGACTAAGGGGCGTTAGAGTTTCTCCATTTGATAAGATACCAAATATTTTGGTGTTAAGTTTGACGTTAGCCATTAAAAAAGCTATGATATCACGAAAAAAAATTGAATAATGAGAAATATTATTAAACCAAAAATAATGGGAATGGATCAATTCCCACTGTTGCCATATCGTGATAAGAGAGACAGAGAATGTCGAAGAATTACACCTTTTCTTTCTTGACGTGCAAGAATTGCACAATTTCAATTTGAAAAATTAAGGAACACAAACGGTGCTGTTGTGGTTCACTTGGTAATGATGAAGAAAACTGCGTAACCCAAATTAACAGAAGAGCAGAGGAAGATTGGGCATGCCACTGCCGTTATCTTCTCCGCTTTCTGCTCCAAATTAATGTACCTTTCCCTTGCAAGCTGTACTTATATCCCAAGCTTATACGATTGCACTACATGTGAGCTCGATCATTGGTGAAAATTATTAAGTACTTCCATTTATTTAAAAATCATATATTGCGTGTTAATTTCACAACAGTTTGATATACTCTTTGAGTGTGGGGGCATTATTTTTTTCATTTTTATTAGGATTTTGTTAACCATTTTTCTTAGAGTGCACTTGTTAAAAAATAAGCATAGTAAGTTTATATTAAAAAAAAAAGTAAAATTTATGTGCTTTTAATGACAATAAATATATTATAAACTTAAAATTTATTACTTTAACTTCTATAACTAATGCTCAAGACATTGGATAGTAATATCATTTTTATTATTTGTTACGTGGCGCTTGCTTGAATATTTATTTTAGAAAAAGAATATTTATTTATCTATCCATGAGCTAGGGATAAGGTAAGAAGATATCATGGGGCTTTAGATCTTGCACCCTAAGTTATTATTTTTCTATGGACAAAGTAAATGAATCTTAGCGACTTGCCCGCTCGCCTCACATGCTTATCTGAAACATGCATGCATGCATTCAATCATTGTAGAAATATGAATATTCCATGACATATATATGTCGCAAATTTGTAAATGTAAGTTAATGTTGCGCACAAAGGCAGTCATCACAAGAAAAAAAATGGAGAGTTGAGATTTACGTTATCGTTTCAAGCAAGTGAGCAGCCATTCATTTAATAATATTTACTACATAGCCCAAGCAATATCTAACACAAAAAAAAACGTATATGTAACAATTTTAACATGTCAAATTTAAACACGCCTAAAATAAAGTTGATCGGAGTCAAATAGAAATGAGTGCATATCTTCAATAAAGTATGAACGTACCTAAATAAAAATTGATAAATTGTGCTAATACAAAAGTCTCTCGTATTTAAGACCGTATCCCACTGCTACTCCTAGATACCGTATTCCCATGCTGATTTACCTATTATAATACTGGTACGTCAATATTATCAAACTACATGGTATGTCCCAATCAAATTTTCATTGTCCTCCCTCCCAAGTCCTAAATTTTTCTGCTCCCCTTTATCCTCAACAATAATTAATAGAATACATCAACACGTGTTCTAGCCAAAGTTTAGGTAATCCGACCCACCACTTAAAACGTTTAATCGAGCGAAAGATTGATTGTAGTTTACAAGTGTCAAAATCAAATTAAAACATGTCAACCCTCTACAGTTTAGAATGAAAGTCAAAATCAAATTAAAACATGTCATCCCTCTATAGTTTATAATGAACTTCTTATATAATGTTCTTTGTGGCTTTTGTAGTGACATCACTAATCGGTCATGAGCTCTTAGTAAATAATCGAGTGATTGTAAATTTCACAATAATGATAATAAATCTTATTAGTTACAAATTCTCTCCTATAAGAATTAAATTGGTTGATAGTTTCAATATCATAAGGTTGAGCGGCTAATTATTAAAAAATTTATTGTGATTATAAATATTAATCAATTAAAAGACTTTTAGCATTTGGTAGATTGGATGATTAGTCTTTACTAGAAGCCGATCAGATGAGCTTAAAGTATGCCTAGTCAAACATAATCAGCTTTGACCCCCTTTTTTGTTTTGTTTTTTGCCTTCTTAATATTTAACTTCACGCCATTTTAGAAGATCTGTGATATATAATATACCTACCTACACTTCCCTTAAACCAACGCATATATGGCCAACTAAAAATAACGGCATTATAGGTGGAATATGATGCATGTAGTATCTCACATGAATAGTATGTTTATTTTTGTAGAACCTAAGATAACGTATATCATAGGGTAGTTAATTACTTATTGGCATCTATATATGTAAATCGTCTCCTAAAAGCATATATTTATATACTACTATATATAACGAAATAATGAAATGGTATCCGTTTCCATATATTATTACATCAGTTATAAAGTTGTATAAAAAAAATTCAGTTATAAAGTCAATGCATGGCCCTAAACCAATCTAAGGGAAACGGAGTGGATAATTAAGCAACAAATTAAGGACATACGGGCGCACGCAAAGGGCATGCACTTCCACAAATTAAGACAGTCTCGCAAGCTAATAACATTAGTACTCAAACGTTCGGCGCAGCTTTTTTGCAATTTCAATTTCATCTTTTTATTAAAAAGAAAACACTTGCATGTTCATAAAATATATTTTATGTGTATTACATTAACATTATCAACCGTTAAATTTTAACCTTTTTAATATATCTTAAATATTTTAAATTCAAATAAATAATTGATAATAATAATACAATACAATACACATACATACATACATTAAATGTGTTACCTGAAATACAAATATATCTCTTTCCACTCTACCTATGATTGCGTGACACAAAGTACGTAAAATAACACGAGGGACCAAACAAATTAAAACCGTTAACCTCGCTCGTGTACCGTACACGATGCACCGAAATCCTCAGCTATGTGTGTCTATAAATACGCTGAGAAACCGTTAAAACTCCCATCATCATCATCGCTGCACTACCTCCACTCAACACACACTATCTCTCAACTTGTCCAATAATACTAACATTCAAACAAAATGAAGCCAACACCAAAACTCACGATTCTCGTGATGATCACATTCTGTTTGGGCAGCAGCATGGCAAATGCAGCAGCCACGTACAACGTGGTCAGCTTCGGGGCCGAACCGGACGGCCGAACCGACTCAACCGAGGCGTTCCTGAGCGCTTGGGCCAAGGCCTGCGGGTCGGCCCAACCCGCATCGATGTACGTGCCACCGGGGCGGTTCCTGCTGGGGAGCGCCACCTTCAGCGGGCAATGCAGGAACAAGGCAGTCACGGTGAACATCAAGGGCACGTTGGTGGCTCCGTCGGACTACAGAGTCATAGGAAACAAGGACAACTGGTTGCTGTTCAACCATGTTGACGGCGTCTCCATTCTCGGCGGGGTGCTTGATGCTCGAGGGACTGCCTTGTGGGACTGCAAGAACTCTGGCAAGGCTAACTGCCCCGATGGAGCCACGGTACGTTCGTTTCATTAACTAAATTACCTTATTCATTTCTATCAATATATAAAGAAGCTATTTAGAGAATTATTATTAGTACTGATCATTAAATAAAAAAGAGTATTATTTAGCTGTTTACGGATTATGTTTAATGTATGCTCTATAAATATTACGAGCCATTGATTCGAATTTAACATGTCTAAAAAAATATATAAAAAATAACTTCCTTTGTTTTATTTTAACGGTCTATTTTTTATTTTTTAGGATGTTATATTTTTACAATATATAAGTGTAACTATTTTTTTCATTCACACCCCATAATTGTAGTGAAATATTTATTAGTATAATGAATGCAAAGAGAACAATAATTGTATTAAAAATAAAAATTTATTTTTTTATATAAGAATAATTTTGTCAATTTATACTAATTTATACATTTACCAAAATGTTTTTCTAGCTTTACCTTGATGTGCGTAATGTTGTTTTTAAACTGTTAAAACGGAATAGAAAAATAATAATAAATGGTTGATAATTTATGTGCGCACATTAATTAAATGTGTTCTATAAGCATTTAAGTATTTTTCTTAAATAAATGATAAGACGATATAATATTCAACAAAAGGAATCCTAATAACATAAGTCACTATTTTTGTGTGGTTTTGTTTGGCCCATGTGTTCACCGTCAAGGCATTGAGATTCAGCGACTCCAGCAACATTTTCATCGGTGGACTGACCTCAATGAATAGTCAATTGTATCACATAGTGTTCAATGGATGCCAGAACGTCAAAGTACAGAGTGTTAAGATAATGGCCGCTGGAAATAGCCCTAACACCGACGGAATCCATGTTCAAAAATCCTCCCATGTCACTATACTCAAATCCAAAATTCGCACCGGGGATGATTGCGTCTCCATTGGCCCTGGCACCTCTAGCTTATGGATTGAAAACATAGCATGTGGACCAGGTCACGGGATAAGGTATCTTTTTTGAAATAAGAAACGTGGTTTCATGTAATTAGTGGATTAGTTAACAGGTACGATATAATTTTGATAATTTCTGTAATAATGAATGCTCGTTGGTGTTGTAGCATTGGGAGCTTAGGAAAGGATTTCAACGAAGCTGGGGTACACAATGTAACAGTTAAAAATGCTACATTCACAGGGACTCAAAATGGTGTTAGAATAAAGAGTTGGGGAAGACCCAGCAATGGATTTGTGAGAGACGTTCTCTTCCAGCATGCAATCATGGTCAATGTCCAAAACCCAATTGTCATTGACCAGAATTACTGCCCAGACAACAAGGGCTGTCCTGGTCAGGTTAGTTTTAAAGGCTAAAATTTATTCAAAAAAAATACTATTTGAAATACTTAAAAGATATACATATTTTATTATCCCTCTCACGATATATCATGAGACTCAATTTGTTAGAAGTGAATTCCGTGATGTATTGTGAATGACAAGACGTTTATACTTTTTGAGTGGTCTAAATAGTAATTCGATACATGAGTTGGAATAAATTTGGCAAATATAGGTAGGTCACTCGGCTCGACCCATTGAGATCAATTTAGTCAATTTTTGTGAGTGTCATAGGTCAACTTGATATGTGATCTATCTTATCAAATAGCACTACTCAATTTATTAATGGGACAATTTGAGCCTCAAACTATTTTTATTAGTTTCATTTTAAAAAAAAAAAACCTACTCCTTCTTCTAGGGAGAAATTTTTTCATTCTCTTCAAATAAAAAAAAAAAATCCAATTTATAAACTTCAAAACTTATACTTTTTATAAAAATAAATAAATAAATTTAGTTAAACGATTATTAGCATCAAGCATAAAAGTCAGCTGACTTTGCTATTTTATTGCCAAAATTAACAGGCCTCTGGAGTCAAAATCAGTGATATTACGTACCAAGACATTCATGGAACATCTGCAACCCAAGTTGCTGTGAAATTTGATTGCAGTTCAAAGTATCCATGCAGCGGGATAAAGTTGGAGGATGTGAAGCTCACCTACAAGAACGAAGTTGCCCAAGCTTCGTGCATCTATGCTGATGGAGATGCCACGGGTTTTGTTCAACCAGATAGTTGTTTATAGAGCAAAGTGCTATGGACCCCATCAACCACTAAAATGCAACCTTTCTTAATATATAAAGCCGTTGTCTTTCTCCTCATAGTCATATTAGGGCAAGATAGGAATAGTGTTTCAGTATACTTTCATTTCCTGAGCCTGTGGCGTTTGTATGTAGCTCATTAATTGGGCTGCTGTTGAGCCTGGCCTTACAATTAGTCTGTGTATTGACCATAGAAATTAAGTTGATAAGGATTTTATTTCTTCTGTTTAAAAATGTTTAATTCTAGCAAAGAGGAAAAAAAAATAAAACAGGTATACTATTATTTTGGATTTTCATATCATCTTAATCTCACATGGATTACTTAGAAATGTGTCTTATCAAATTGATTCTTACTGTTTAGAATTCATAAAAATAGATAAAGCAACACTTTTATGCAAAGTGTGTTATCTATTAAGGGCGGGTGATGTGTGATTAAGTATATTTTATTTGAATTTTAGATGTGATAGTAGTTTACGATCATATGGATCGATGCATTGAATTTAAACTAGATACATGAATTCCTTTCATAAAAAATAAAAATAGTTACGTTTGAAATGATAATAGTCACGTTTGACTAGAGTATTCATCGGTGTAAGTGCGGTGACTAATCTCTCATTGACTTGTAGACACCTCTAACGATGAGACAACTAAATCAAAAATTTAAAGATATAAGTATTAATTAATTGCATAGTGCTTGAAACAATTAAAACTAAAAATTAATTTAATTTAATTTATACTCAAACTTTGAATCAAATCAGTTTCAACTTAATCTTATAAAAATTTAATGGGGTTTGAAAGGTTAACTTAATCCAATCCCTTATAATTTGACAAATGAAATCTTTTTCTTATTTTCAGAACTTCGAATTATAATATTTGATTTTTAAGTTAAACCTATTTCACTTATTGTACTGAATTAATTTTTTACATAAAAGTTATTTAATTATAACAATTAAATTTGACAACTCTTATCTTATAAAAATTGACATTTTAGCTTTTTATCTATATAAAAAATATAAATATTTACTTATGGCATATATTGATTTTTTTTGGGTTACGTACGTCATATATTGATTTAAATATTTTTGTATTTAATATTTATGATCAACATGTAACCAAAAAAAAAAAGTTAAAATTTATGTCTTTACTACTAACAATCATTCATTTAATTTAACAATTTTTATTTTTCTGATTCATTTTTCTGGTGCCCTTGGAACACCTCATTTGCTAGTAATACATAACTCGGAATTTACTGGTTCATTTTTTTTATTTAATTAACCGGCTATTATGAAATTTTAATTAAATTTATCAATTTTGTGACTATATTTTATGAAAATCAATTGATTGGGTTTGGTTTTGCTTTTAATTTTTAAAACCAAACTAAAACGAACTAATGATGTATTTCACATACTAGAAAAATGGATTTTAGCAACGGAAATGCAATCAGTTGCTATATCTTATGTTAGCGACGGAATTCGCAACGAAATAGTATTCTATTTCTAAATTTAGAAAATAGTATTCCATCGACGAATCCGTCCGTTGCTAAATGTTTTTTTTCCTTCTAATCTAGCCTCTATTTTTTAGCAAAATTTTGGACCGATCAATGAAAAATTATTATTTTTTTGTGATGTGTGTGTGTGTATATATATATGAATAGTGTAAATGACCCAATATGTACATGGCCCAATATGCAATAGATGCATTTTGTCAACACGGACAAAATTCAAAATGAAAACACTATGTTGAAGAATTATTATTGAAATTAAGAATCAGAGGCCCAAAACACTATGCACAACGACGAAGCTCGCCACCCAAACACTGTGTTGTCACTCTGAACGTGTTCACCACCACTGCCAAAGATCACCACCGTCGAAGATCACAACCACCACCACCAGGTACCGATTCTGTTCTTTCTCTCTCTTTGAGCGCGTGATGAATGAACAAAGATGGAGAACGAATAAAGTGAGAGTGAGTGAGTGAACAAAGAGAGTGAGAGTGAGTGAGTGAGTGCGTGAGTGAGTGAGGGTGGCTCTCAGCTCGCAGTCTCTTACTCAATTTAGTGAATTCCACTTTCTGCTTATGGTGGTTTCTCTCTATTTCGTGCCTCACTCCTTTGCGCCAGTTTTGGTCGTGCCTCACTCCATCGTAGTCTGTCTTTATGGTGACTAAGGCTCATTTTTGGCCTCCTAAATCCATACCAATTGGTAAGCTTCCATAGCTTCTGAAGTTATGTTTAGCTTTAGGGTTCAACATTTCTAAGTTATGTTTATTGTCAAAGTCAAATCATGTGTACTCTAGGAATTTGGTTGAAGTTGATTCTATTTTAAATTGTTGGGTTGTGTATAGTTTCCGTTGCTAAATGTTGATTTTCTAATAGTATAAAAATGGGCCAGGAAAAAGAAGGTCAAGAAAAAGAAAAAGAAGCCCACAGCGAGTCCCTCAAGATTCTTTGATGAAGAGATGCAAGATGCCCAAGGACCATCATACTCACCATGGATGGACCAGAAGGAAAAGGAACTAGATAAATGACTTGAAGAACATGAAAGAGAAAAGATTGAAAAACACTTCGCCCAACAAGAAGATAAAGATGAGGGCTTCGTCGAAAATCAGAATCTCTCTCCGAGTCACCAGCCGTTCCATCACAGGCTCAGAGACTGAAGAAAAAGACAAACCAAGGTCTCGTCATGTCACCTTTAATAAAACTTGTCTATATAAAGTATCTTTAATAAAGTAATGTCAAGTCAGTCTAGATAAGTGTCGGCACTAGGCCTTATCCTGATACCCTATCCTGATAAAAGATACGTGTGTGGCCTAGAACAAAGCTCAGGATTACTAGCTTATCTTGTGAGTTTGTCGTCTTATGGGGAGGTCCTTCTATAAATAAAGGCATCCCCTTCTTTGTAAGATCATTGAAAAATCAGAAGAAAAATCAGAAGAAAAATAATATCCTCTGTTCTTATCTCATGGCTTACTAAATCCTTTCTTCTTATAATTGTATCATACTAGATATTATGTATGATCTATACCTAAACTGAACTTCTCATATGAATTAAATGTTGGTTAGGTTATATAGGTGATGCAGCTTACGTCGGTTATAACCAGAAGAATAAAAAATTATATGCTTAGGAGGTTCAAGGCCCTACCATAAGAAGGGCACGTTCAGTTGAAGAGAACAGTTATAAAAGTTATTTTAGTTTTGAGGATCAATGAATTATGCCTACAACACGCAGTTGACTAACTAGTGTGGTTCTTTGGATTATGAACCGAATAATCTGTAGATGCCCACCTTAAACGAATACAAGCTTCTTTTAGAAGAGATTTTTGAATTGACACAAATATATTACCCCATCTTTAAGATATCTTATGTTCTATTTTGTATTAGTTCAATAGGCAGGTTGCCTTGAGCATCTTAAGACCTATATACATTTCAACATATTCTGTAGTAGGGTGATTGTGGTTCGTTGTTTTCATATTCAACTTTGTGGGTGTGCGCAAGCGCGCGTTGCAATTATCAATTGCCTTGTTTTCAATTACCAATATAATATTGATTATAGTTATTGAAGTATTGTTTAATTAATTGTTATATGTTATGATATGATTATATGATTACATGTTATGTGAGTGGTACAACGGTACCTATTAACTGAGTGGTGAACTCACCTTATATCTATTTGTTTTAAATAAAGTTTAGGACCATGATGTTAGTTCTCTAATTCAGTAGTAATACTAGTCTCTAAGTCAATGATGAGCTATGATTTATAGTGGAGTAGTAAGAGTTTATCTAATTTTGTTTTAGTTTAATAGTTGCTCCATACAGTTAGCGGCAAGATCTTCCACGTAGTGTTTGTTATAGTTTTAGTTATTTTATCAGTTGTAAACAGATTATCATATAATTAGTTTTATATTCAGTTATGCATGTTCAAATTTGTAATTAAATGATTCGTTAATTAAGTAAAACCAATGTTTATTTAGTTAGCAAGCTCTCGTAGGACCTGTAATCCTACGAATGGTTAGTAAGATATCTTATGTTCTATTTTGTATGGATTTTAAATTTTTTAATTTTGAAAATATTATATCTAAAAATATAATAAATTGTCTATTATTTACAAATATTTTTAAGATACTAAATATATCATTAAGATATTTACTAATATTGAGATACTAACATAAATTGTATTAAAATTATAAGTTAAAATATATTTTTTAAGATACTTATCACATATCATAAGGTATTAACAACTATGTCATGATATCTATTTTGACTTGCTTCGACATAGGCATTGAGCCATCGGGTATATTAGAATTCAAAACCTACCAAAAAAGCAACGAGAGAGATAAAAAAGGTTTTGTAAGTCCTAACAATCAATTGATTAGTTAGTCAAAAACAAATTGATTAGTTACCTATCTCGAAAGACAGCTACTCGTGGAGATTTGCCATTTATTAGGCCTTTGTTGCCAAGCTAGATGTGTGCATATCTTTCGTGAAGGAAATTCTGTTGCTTGCTAGAGCAGCTCATACCATAGATTTAGGTACTCAGACCTTCGAGTTCCCTCCTAGTTATATTTTGATTTCTCTCATTTTTTACACTTGTAACACCCTAGCTTGACTTTGAGGATAGTTTCTGTCTCTGTTTAGGCTCTTTGCCCATTTAATGCATTAATAAAATGTGTATATTTTTTTGAAGAATAGGTTAATATCTTTCAAAAAAAAATTAGATAGATGGAAGAAAAACTTAAAGTTGAAAGCGGACAAGCAAAGTACACATACATTTAAATAAACAGTAATGTTAAGTATACACTAGTTTTATTGCCACCATATAGCCACCATATGGGATACATATGGTAGACACAGTGGCATCAAATGTACAAACGTTTACACACATGCACAAATATTTTTTTTTATATATGGAACCAAATTAGATCATATTTGTGACGTATTAAATAGTAAAAAGTAATTGTTACACACACTCTTTCTTGCTCCACATTCACACCCTAAATGCGTTGACTCATTCGCTAAATGCACAAATATTTTAAAGCAAATGCACAAACTTTTTAACAAGCATGAAACGAAAACGAACAATAAGATAATTTTAATAATCAAGTGCACAAATTTTTTTTACACACATACACAAACTTTTGAACAAGAAGAAACAAAAAATTTAACGCAAATGGAAACGAAAAACGAATATGAAGAAGGAAACTTTGGTGTCTATGTACACAAACTTTTGAACAATAATGTACAAACTTTTTAACAACTAGAAAAATTGAAAAAGTGTACAAATGAATACGAAAATGAAAACTCTGATATACATAACATCTTGCAAAGAAAAAAAGAAGAAGAAAAAATTATATCAAAATAGTGTGTGTGATAAATGAAGAAAAATGAACTAGAAAAATTGAACAAATGAAAAAACAAAAACGTCTGTGATAAAATGAAAAAAAAATGAAGGAAAAGTGAGGGGAGAAGAGAGGAAAAAAAAGAATAGGAGAAGAAGAAAAAGAAGAACAATGTGAAAGAGTGGGGAGAGGAGAGAGAAAATGTGTATTTAATATGATGACAGATTAGTGACAAAAAAGTTAGGTTCCATTCTCAACTAATATTTGAATATCACTTGGTAAGTTTCTTAAAATATGCTCACTAAACTAGTAGTATAAATATTATTTCTCAATAAATATGCCCATGATCACAATTGTCATGTAGTGTATTGCATCGTGCAATGATTTTTCAAATTTTACCTATAGTAGCATAACGCATCAAATATTGTACGATATTTTGATATCTATTTATACTATAATTATAACCCAAAAACATATAAAAATTGATAAAAATATAAATAAATATATAAGTCTCTCTGACCTTAGTTTTCAGTAATGTCTTATGTCATGTTTGATAATCTTATATGTAAGTCTTTTTTTTTTTGTTAATTTGACATTCTGATTTTTATCTTAATCGATTTTTATCAATAAGATATCTTATGTTCTATTTTGTATGGATTTTAAATTTTTTAGTTTTGAAAATATTATATCTAAAAATATAATAAATTATCTATTATTTATGAATACCGTTAAGATACTAAATATATCATTAAGATATTTACTAGATACTAACATAAATTATATCAAAATTATAAATTTAAAATACATTTTTGAAGATACTTATGATATATTATAAGATATTAACAATTATGTGGTGATATCTATTTTGACTTGCATATTTCTTTGACATATTTATTGAACCATCGGGTATGTTAGAATTCAAACCTACAAATAAACAACGAGAGCGATAAAGAGGCTTTATAAGTCCTAACAATCGATTGATCAGTTCGTCAAAAACAAATGAAGGAATTTCATCAATTTACCACTTATCAATGGGCCAAAACATGGATGCATTTGGACTTTGGAAGATATCATGTGCCTAACTGGCTAAAGCTATATGTACAGCATAAACTACGGCTATATGCGCGTGTAGGTCAACGAAATCACATGCATGGCTTATCTACATAAACCACAATTACCTAAAAAGTAAAAACAAGGAATCCTGAAACAAAGCCTTGGTACTTTGCACCACGTTTTCATTTTTTAGAAAAATATATTTCTACCACTCAAAACTAAGTGTAAATATATGTTTACTTCTTTCATAATACATTGTGAAGTCCACTTTTTTAAGAAGTGAATCTCATAATGTGTTGTAAGATGAGTATTAAGTTGTCTACATTTTTGAAGCAGTTTAAATAACGCTACTCTTTTCATTTTGTACACCAACTAAATAGGATACTAAATGTTATGACTCAAACTCAGGAACAAAGTTAAACTCAAGACTAATTTATTAGATGAAAAAATTTTATGGCTTAAATACCATATTGAATTTGCTTATTTACTCAATGTAAGACTCATAACATTGTCATCACGACAGATTCACACTATCACACTAGGCTAATTCGGTGATAGTTCTTTTTGTTTTGGCAATTTTAGTTATCTATTAGTATTTAACTCGATAGTCACAAAATTCACCTTAGTTAAACCTTTATGTACTTCTTTCTATAGTCCAATTTTCAACGAGAGCACCAATTAATTAAACCCTAAAATCTCATTTCTTCTAGTCCACGAGAGAAACCTCCCCTTGAACCAATTTCAATTCATCATATGATGACATTGCACTTGTCAATTACAATACTAGGTAATAGTCTCTCATTTATACTCATCCTCCCGCTAGTTACTATTATTATGATCGTAGCATAGATCTCACTTTATCTTATTTTTTTTCTGCATAATTAAGCAACAAAAGAAGGACGGGCGCACGCAAAGGGCACATGCACAAATTGACGCCAATATTCCTTTGATTGATTTCATATTTTTATTTTATCTTCTTTTCCCCTATGATTGCTTGAGATACATAGCCTAAAATAACATGAGGCATGCACGCGCCAAACAAAACCAATCTCCTCACAGTGCATATATATATTGCACCGAATTAATCCTCACCCTATCTCTATAAATACCCTCACAA